>PVIY010007510.1:0-81761 GCA_004026745.1 Myrmecophaga tridactyla | reverse complement strand
GTTGTGACTACGAGAGCGGCCTTGGTTATTACATTTTAAAAGACACTGATAAATGAGCATATCAAGAATAGTGACCAGTGTGATGGAACACAAAGAATGGTTGAAGGAGTGGGGTGGTATACTTTAGTTTGGAGGGGAGGAGACAAAACTGAGGGAAGAGGGTGACAAATGGAGACAGCTATTTGAAGGTCTGTCATGTGGAAGGATTTTGGGTATGATAAGGAAAATGGTGCTTAATTAGGCAGCAATAAATTATATCTTCTATCTGGCTCTTGGTACTTAGCTTTTACTGACTTTGTTTATATAAACTGATGAGAACAAATGATCACTTGGGTGGTGAAAATGCTTTTGAGTTTCCAGGAACCCCTGAGATGATTTGTCACATTTCATCCCACGTATCTTTCTCTTCGAACAAGGTTTGAATTTGAGATTTAAAGTGATTTCACCATAGGAAGGAATAATTTTTCAATAGAAAAAATTTTCCTTGTAGAAAATTGCTCAGTGTAGGCCCAGAATCATATCTATAGTTTCAAAATAAAGTTCTGAAACAATGTTTTCCAGAACACATTTGGTGTCAAGACTTGACCTGAATAGATGTCTTTATTATTTCTGCTTGGTGTGAATATTCATACCTTTCTTTGCCGAAATGGGAATGCTTGATTAAGATGTGCTACTCCATATCCTGCAGAGTGCATTATGTAATGCTCTGTTATTACCCTTCTAAAACCCAGAGAAGCCTGAATTCTGAAACACTTCTGGCCCAAAGGGTTTTGCATAGGAGATTTGCACCTATAAAATAACTTGTATTTTTTTTAAGTTGAACGATAGTGTATTTTGATATCTGATAACTACACATATGTAAAATGAGCATGATAATGTTTTCTGCCTGTTTGCCCCAGAGGAGACTGAGATTAATATGTAAGCATGTTCAGAATAGGAATGCCTAAAAATAACATGTTATTAATATGGTATTATTCTGTACATGTGTGACTTTCTTTTTGTATGCTGTATGGCAGGGTCACATTTCATTCTTTTTCCATGTGAATATCCCATTATTGCAGCACCATTTGTGAATTTTTTTTTTTTGTTTTGGAAAGTACATGGACCAGGAATCGAAACCAGGTTTCCCGCTTGGCAGGCGAGAGTTCTATCACTGAACTACCCATGCACGCCCCTCATTCTGTACATGTATAACTTGTGTTCTGAGAATAAGTGGAAAGAATGTTGAACTATTTTAACTGTTGAACAAAGGGATGTTTTCCAGAAGCAAAATGACAGATATTTTAAAGACATCATTTCTTCATCCCCTCTGCATTATAGTGTTATTTTGAATTAAAATGAAGTAATGTATTATAAAACAGAATCTGGCCTTTTCTAAGGTCTACATTTATGAGCTCTTTGAGTTTGTTTCTAGGCATATATTTTGAAATTGTAAATGATGATGTCATTTTAGATCATGCTAAAATCCTAGTTCAAGTGACTAGGTTGCCTGTAATTATAAGGCAAGCCCAGAACTTCACATAGAGAGGAAGACAATAGGTTTTATTGTGTCCCCAGTAACTGACTTGGTTAAAAAATCAACAGTGGAGAAATGTATTATATAAAAAATGTCCCCCATCCTGTACTTCTACCCAAACATAACTGTTAATAGATTCTTTTGCATGTAGTTTTCCCAGAAAATTCTTTATGTATGTCAGTGTATAATTGTACAACCATCACCTCAGTCATTTGTAGGACATTTTCATCAATTTTTGAGAAACTCTACTCCTTAGCTGCTCTCCACCCTCCTTAACAGCCCTAGGTAGGCAACTACAAATCTACTTTGTCTCTATAGATGTGTCTATCCTTGACCTTTCATATATATAAAATTAAACCTGGGTGCACAGGTGGCTCAGTGATAGAATGCTTGCCTTCCAAATGTGGGAGATCCAATTCCCAGACCATGCACCTGAAAAAAAAAAAAAAGTTAAACCATATATTGTCCTTTGTGACTGGCTTCTTCCACTTAGCATAATTGAGTTTCAAGGCTCATCCATGTTGAGGTATGTATCAGTACTTCAATTCTATTTAATTGCTGAGTAATACTCCGTTGTATGTTTATAGCACACTTTGTTAATCCATCTATTAACTGATACGTATTTGGGTTGTTTGTATGTTTTGGTAGTTATGAATACTGATATGTACAAATTTTGGGGTGGACCTACGTTTTTATTTCTGTAGGAGTGGAATTGCTGGTTCATATGGCAATTTTATTTTTAACCTCTTGAGGAACTGCCAAATCGTTTTCCCAAGCATTTACATCATTTTACATTCCCACCAGTAGTATGTGATGGTTCCATTTTCTCCATATCTTTGCCAACACTTATTTTCTGATATTTGGATTTATATCCATTTTAGTGGGTATGAAGCAATATCTCATTGTGGTTTTTTAAAAATATTTTTATTGAAAAACCTTAAACAAATATACAAACATTCTTGACATACGAACATTCTATACATGGTGTGCAGTCAGTGGCTCACAATATCATCAATAGTTGTGTGTTCACCACCATGGTCGTTGTATTAGTTAGGGTTCTCTAGAGAAACAGAATCAACAGGAAACACTTGCAAATATAAAATTTATAAAAGTATCTCACATAACTGTGGGAGTGCAGAGTTCAAAATCCGCAGGGCAGGATGTGAAGCCGATGACTCCGATGGAGGGTCTGGACAAACTCCACAGGAGAGGCTCGCCAGCCAAAGCAGGAAGAGAGCCTGTCTCTTCTGAATCCTCCTTTAAAGACTTCCAGTGTTTAGATTAAGCATCACTCATTGTAGAAGACACTCCCCTTGGCTGATGACAAATGGAATCAGCTGTGGATGCAGCTGACGTGATCATGATTCAATTCTATGAAATGTCCACATTGCAACAGACAGGCCAGCACTTGCCCAACCAGACAAACAGGTTCTGCCACTTGGCCAAGTTGACGTATGAACCTGACCATGACAGTCATTTTTTTAACATTTGCATCTCTCCAGCAAAAGAAATAAAAAAAGAAGAAAGAAAAAACTCTTATGTACCATATCATTGTAATTTTGATTTATATTTCCCTAATGGCTAATGATGTTAAGTATCTTCCTGTGCTAATTGGCCATTTGTAGGTTATCTTTGGAGAAATATCTATTCAGATTCTTCATTCATTTTTAAATTCGTTCATGTTTTTTATTGAGTTGTAACAGTTCTGTATATAATATAAAGTGCCACATCAGGTATGATATCCAAATATTTTCTCCCATTCTGTGGGTGTTCTTTTCACTTTCTTGATGGTGTCTTTTGAAGCACTAAAGTCTTATATTTTGATGATGTCCAGTTTATCTGTTTTTGTTTGTTTCTAGTTTTGGTGTCATATCTGAACTTAAGTTTTTTTTATCTTTTTATTTTTTTTAAATACCAAAAAACACCTTACAAATGTAAACATTCTTAACTTTTGATCATTCCATTCTACATATATAATCAGTAATTCACAATATCATCACATAGTTACATATTCATCATCATGATCTTTTCTTGGAACATTTGCATCTATTCAGAAAAAGAAATAAAAAAAACAAAAGAAAATTCATACAAACCCTACCCCTTACCCCTCCCTTTCAATGATCACTAGCATTTCAATCTAAATTTATTTTAACATTTGTTCCCCCTATTATTTATTTTTATTCCATATGTTTTACTCGTCTGTTGATAAAGTAGATAAAAGGAGCATCAGACACAAGGTTTTCACACTCACACAGTCACATTGTGAAAACTATATCATTATACAGTCATCTTCAAGAAACATGGCTACTGGAACACAGCTCTACGTTTTCAGGCAGTTCCCTCCAGCCTCTCCATTACATCTTGACTAACAAGGTGATATCTGTTTAATGTGTAAGAATAACCTCCAGGATAACCTCTTGACTCTGTTTGGAATCTCTCAGCCATTGACACTTTATTTTGTCTCATTTCACTCTTCCCCCTTTTGGTTGAGAAGGTTTTCTCAATCCCTTGATGCTGAGTCTCAGCTCATTCTAGGGTTTTTCTCAATTCCTTGATGCCGAGTCTCATCTCATTCTAGGATTTCTGTCCCACATTACCAGGAAGGTCCACATCCCTGGGAGTCATATCCCACGTAGATGGGGGAGGGTGGTGAGTTTGCTTGTTGTGTTGACTGGAGAGAGAGGCCACATCTGAGCAACAAAAGAGGTTCTCTTGGGGGTGACTCTTAGGCCTAAATTTAAGTAGACTTGACCTATCCTTTGTGGGGTTAAGTTTCATATGAACAAACCCCAAGGCTGGGGGCTCAGCCTATTGCTTTGGTTGTCCACACTGCTTGTGAGAATATCAAGAATTCAACTTGGGGAAGTTGAATTTTCCCCCTTTCTCACCATTCCCTGAAGGAGACTTTGCAAATACTTTTTTATTCACTGTTCAAATCACTCTGGGATTTATTAGGGCATTACTCTGGACAAACCAGCAACATCTCATGTGCTACTCAAGGTTCCATGCACTTATGGTGTTCAATTAAGCTGTCTACATAAGTTATATTAGGAAATGCACTAGTCAAAATATAAATTTTGTACCAAATAAACATTTTTTTGCTTTAGTCTCACACATAAGTTAAGATTTTAAAATATTAATTACCATCTGTTTTCATCACCCTGCAGTAATGACGTTCCTTTGTTCTTATGCAAAAATGTTTTTTAAATTTGTACATTTATGAACTTAAAATTTTAAAGGATGAATTTGCTTGATGACTCACCTCTCCTTTGGAAACTGGATCCATTAGGTTGGGTAAAGGCAACGTGCTTCTTTTCTCAACCACTTAGTCCTTGAGGAAGCTCTTAGGTGCACCTTATTTTAAGGGTGTATAAACTATTTGACTTTTAGATGTTTTGCTTGGGAGTACTTTTAAAGGTGTTTTCATAAGAATTAATTAAAATTTTTGTGATACATGACTTTGTCATGTAGCTTTGTATATTTATGATATAACATGTTACCGCTTATTTTATATGTAGTAAAATCATCTCCATCTACATTTTTAGAATTTAGATTTCTCATGCCTCATTTTATTTTGATTAGCTTTAAGCCTTCTTTATGCTCAGATGATTTGTTAATTACTAGGTTAAAAAATACTTTATCAAAAATATTACTCTTTTAAAAGTTAATGTCTCTGAAATTTTTGGATGACTGATAAAAAAATGTTGGCGATTTAAACTGGTTTCTTTTTGGTCATCATGAAGTTTAACATTTTTCTTTGTTTATTGAATTGTCATTGTAAATCTCATTTTTTTTCCTGGAGTAATTAATGTACAAGGTACAGCTTATTAATAAGCAAGACTAAAGTTGTAAAATTTACCCTAGCAGGGTTCCATCCTTTAATGTCAATGCTGTAAATTGTTTCCACATTGTTCCTGTTATTTTGACATTATATCTTATGTAGATATAAATTCTTATTTTGTGGGTCAAACGTGGTATGGTTCAATGGTATTCAAAAATTTAATTGCCTTCACATTTGTAATGGTAATAGTTCTTAAGTGGTCAGAGTACTTATAAAGAAATGACAATGGAATCAGTTATCTATTTGGAAAAACAAGTTTTATTACTATTTATAATAAATGTACATGGCCTGCCATTTATTTTAGAAAGAATTATTAGATTTCTAGGCCTTGGAAAGGTTCTGCATTTCATAATTCGATTAAAGTTAGTAGAAGCTGAAACAGTTTCTGGAATGTCATAATATGCTGTAGGGGACCAGTGATACTTTTAAAGGTTCTGACATTAGCAGTGAGGTCTTTTTATTTCCAAATAAATTCCCCCACCCTCCCAGCAATAGATATAGGAAGTAGTTTTGGTAAATCTGCCCAGTTTTTAATGTGATTCTCATATCATTGAAGGGGTCTAAGTCATAGTAACATTTTATGTTAAGTAATTATTCAGCTTACCATTTTGACTTGATCATTGATTAGAATTAAGCTGAGCCTGGGGAATGGATTTCATTGTCCAGAAAAGGGCGCTTACATTTATTCCTTCTGTATAACCTTAACTTTTATAAGGGCAGTAACAAGAAAGGAGGAGGTTGCTACTTCAGGCCTTGTACTTGACTGGCATTCTCACAGTTGTGCTGTCTATGAATATGTTCAGAGCTGTTTCTTAAGAAATTGTGCTAGGTTGCTTCCTGTGGTCCTGCTATGGGGGAGCCTGATTCTTAATGAAGGCCAAAATGTACAGAGCTGATAGATACAGTTATTGGCAAAAATTACATTTTGAAGCTATTTTTGGAAAATGTGGAATTTTTAATAGATAGTCTAGGGAGTCCACTGCTTCTGCAGTTCATAAAAATGATATATAAAGACAGCATTCCATTTTCTGAGTAGGTGTTCATTGCATTTCGTCACTGTATGTTAGTGGTTAATGAGGTCAAAGAAGTGTCTTTATCGCAACTATGGAATGCTCATTTTTGGTTCCGTTCCTTTAGTTGGCCTTGTACATGCCTGTGTGCTTTCATTATATGACTTCTTGTTAGTTGGTGGCGGCTTTATTTTCTTTTACTCTCAGCCTGGATTCTAGGGCTTCTAGCTCTTTCATCAGTACTCTGAACTCCTTTGTCTCCTTATCTTTATCTGCTTGTCATACGTATTCCTAACCCAAGGTAACCTTATCTATTCTTGTACATACTTTGCTCAGCACTTTCGGATAAATTAGAACAACTTTGAAGATTGTTTTTGTATTGGTCAGGGTTCAGTTGCAGAAAACAGAATCCAATTCTTCCTACTTTTAACCAGAAAGGAACTTATTACAGGGAATTAAATGTCTTGCTGAATTGTTGAGGGGATTTGAAAATATACTCTAGCCAGGAACAACTCCCGAATCCACACAGGAGAATTGGACTGCCAAGAGAGCTGATGTTCCTGCCCTGTTTGGAAGCTGAGTGCTGAAGTGAATGCTGTTACTCAGTGACTGGCCTCAGAACCATGCTGCTTCAGCTGCCATCCACAAAAGAACAGATGGATATGGTATATACCGTCTCTCGCCCCACTTAATTCTGCTTTAGTCTTAGCTCGGTTCAGTCGTACGAACTAAACTTTTGAATGACTCGTACTTGTTATGATCTGACTGGCAGAATTTAAGTCTGGTCCCCATCCCTAGTAACAAGAGAGCTGGGCTATTCTTTAGCTTTTCAGCCTCTGAAGTTCACTAGTAGAAGGCTGGGCTAGATTTGAGTGAATCAGTCTATAGTTTTCTCCACAAGTTTTTAATTTCCAAATACAGTTGGTTTTTTGAAATTATCCTATGGTCCTTTTACTTGTCCTTGATAGGTTGATTCCCCCACCCCACCCCCGCCCCCCATTCCACTCAATTTCATTCTGCTTCCTTGTACTCTTATTTAGAGGACTGGAGCCTAAATTAGAGAAAAAAAGTGATTGGGTGTGGACCTTACTTAATTACTCCTCTCTTCTATCCTCCTACCCTTTTCAACTTACTGTCAGCAACAGCCACATCACTATATGGCCTGTAGAAAAGAGGAGGCAAGGGTCCCTGGGGAGATTGCATGATTTTTGGAGTTAGGGATCCAGGAGGTGAGAGGGATGAGTATGCAGAGGCAAGGAAAGACATTCTGGAGATTCCAAAACAACTCGGGTCCATTTGGCACTGTCAAATTACTCTTCCTTCTTGAAAACCTTTCTTCACTTGGAGTCCAGGACACCTCACTCTCCTATCCTGTTCTTTTCTCCATCTGTTTCCTTTGTTGAATCCTCTCCACTGCCTAGCCTCAGGCTTAGTCCTTTTCTTCATTTATATTCTCGTTATGAGCAATCTCCTCCCTAATTTTATCTCCAGCCTTAACTTTACCCTGATCTAGACTTATATTTCCAATGACCTGCATTTATCTCCTCTTAGACATGTAACAGATTTCTTAGATCTGATATGGTTAAAGCCAAACTCTTGATGTTTTTTCTCCTCCAAATCTATCCTCATCCATGTCTCCCATCTTAGTAATGGCCTTATAATCTGCCCAGTAATTCAGGCCCCAAAGCTTGGAGTTATCATTGGTCATTTTTCTCTCATTTAGGCATTCAGTCCATTGGCAAATTCTGTCAGCTTTGCCCTCAAAATCAATCCTTTTTTTGACCATTTCTGATAATCTTCATTGCTCTCATCCTACTCCAGGCCATCATCATCTCTGATATGCCTTCTAAATGGTTGGTCTTATTTTATTATTTACCCAGCAGCTGGAGTGGCATTGGTCTGATCACGTCTTAACACTGCTAACTTAGGACATAAATTATTGCAATTAGAATATAATTTAAAGTCCTTATTTCCTGTAAGGCTCTGCATGTATGGCTTTCTGACCTTGCCTTCTACCATTCTCCCTCTGGCTCACTAAACTGCTTCCACAGTGCCTGTATTTAGAATACAGTGCTAGTGGTTCTGTTTTTAGAATAACTGCTCTGCCAATATTATGGGCTAGATTACAGTACATTTTATTTTTTTCCTGTTAAATGAGGACAGGAATTTTGTTTTGCTCCATGCTATGTCCTTTCTTTGCTTGGCATATAGTAGCTGCTCATATGGTTGTTGAATGGAAGGTAAGGGTAGGAAAATTATTTTTAAAGTCTTGTTCTATTAGAAGATTGAATAATAAGTTATGTTTGTGAAAGGGAAAGTTTGTAAGAAATAGGAGCAAAATATATGACTAACTACTATAGGGAAAGCAAAAATAAACACTAAGGAATGGGACTTTCAAATTAACGGGAAAAATGGAATGAACAACAACTTCATAAAACCAGTAGAAATTATAAAAGGGAAAGTGGAACAAAGTGCAAAATGGAAAAGATGGTAGAAATAAATATATTGAATTGGAGATGCCCTGTCCTACCAAGATGGAGTCCCATTCTTTCCATATATTCCCTCAAAAACCCTGGACATCACAAAGCAAACAAACATAGAAGACTCTGAAAGATAAAACGAATAAGGTGGATAGTTTATAAAGAGGCCTAGGGACTTGAGGAATTATATGGCGGTGAGTTCCCTGGGTGTCTTTATTGTCTCCTGTATATTCTGGTCAGGTGCTGCAGAAGCAGCTAACCTGGAACAAACCGCAGGCATACAAAAAGCTTTAAGAAGAACTTGCTCCCTCTAGCCAGTGGACAAGGATGGATGAACGACAGAAAACATTTTTGGCAGTATCCTACTCCAGCCAAAACCAGGGTGACCCTTCACAACCTATCTTGGTTTCAGCAAGACTGAGCAGGGAGTTGATTTTGCACCTACCCCATCCATTCTGAAAGCAGGCAGCATGCTCCAGCTCTCCACTGAGTGGTTATTGGCACACCTGAGTAGGGAGCTAATCTTTCATTCCTACCTGGAAGGAACAGGTAGCATTTTAATTCTCACATCCGGCGGAATCAGTAGATCCTATTGAGGAGCTAAATTTCCTTCCTTCACCTGGCAGAAGCAGGTGGTGCTCAGATTGTCTGCCAGGATAGTGTCAGCAAGGTCCCATCAGTATCAAGGAGGCAGAACTAAGTGGGGATCCTCCTTACCTCCCTTGGTATTAATGAGGCTCAGTGGGATGCTGAGATTCTCCTCCTATGCAGCAATAAAGGAATGAATTGGCCTTTCAGATTTCCTTCCCTGGTGGTAACTTGGCCCAAGGTGGAGCTGATCTTCATTGCCACTTGGAGACAACAGAAATGGTGTGAGTTGGAACCATACTTCTGCCAGGAAAGTGTCAGCTGTGCCAGGGGGAGAACTGGCCTTCCACCCTACCTGCTTGCAAAAAGGCCGAGTGAGACAGTGCCTCACTTCTGTTGGCTGGTGGACTCTGCAAGTGGGTAGCTGAACACGCACATCCCTGGCCCTCGCACTATACTCAACAGATGGCCTGCTTGCTAGAAGAAGATTAAATGGGATCCAGGGTCTCATAATACTCCAAATGTACAGGATGCATTTAAAAATCCTCCATCATACCAAGAACCAGGAGATCACGCATGAATGAGAAAGGATAAGTATAATACGTGCCCACACTGAGATGGATGAGATATTTGAACTATCTGAGAAGGGTTTTAAAGCAGCTATCGTTAAAATGTTTTAATGAATAATTACAAATTGTGTTTAAACAAATACAATATTAGAAAATCTTATAAAATTATATAAAATCTTATTTATATAAATAAATACAATTTATAAAAAAAGAACCAAAAGAAAATTTTAGAACTGAAAAATAAAAACTGAAATTAAAAAATTTCTAAATGACTCAGTAGTAGAGTTTAAATGACAGAGAATAGAATCAGTGAGTTTGAAGGCACATCAGTAGAACTGACCATTGTGAACACCAGAAAGAAGATTGGAGAAAAAAAAAAGGAACAGTGTCTCAGGGAGGACCAGTGGGACAATAAGAAAAGAGTAAACATTCATGTCATTGGAGTCCCAGAAATAAAGGAGAGCATGGGACCAAAAAAAAAAATTCTCAGAAACAATGTCTGAAAATTTCCCAAACTTGGGAAAAAACACAGATTAAAAAATCCCAGTGAATCAGAAACAGAATAAACCCAAAGAAATTCACACTAAAATACATCATAATTAAATTTCTGTAAACAAAGGCAGAAAAAATACTGAAACGTGGCCAGACATAAATAATACATTAACTATAGGGCAAAACCTGTCTGTGTGAGAGAAGCTTTCTCATCTGGAACAGTGGAGTCTGTGACGGAACTGGCAAAACGTTTTTTAAGTACTGAAAGGAAAGAACTGTCAACTGCAAATTCTGTGTTCAGTGAAAAATTTTCTTGGATAAAGATTGCTAGCCAACTGTTCTGGTTTGCTAGCTGCGGGAATGCAACACACCAGAGACAGATTGGCTTTTAATAAAGGGGGATTTATTTCATTAGTTCTTCAGAGGAAAGGCAGCTAACTTTCATCTGAGGTTCTTTCTTACGTGGGAAGGCACAGGACGATCTCTGCTTGCCTTCTGTACAGGCCTCTGGATTCCAGCAGCTTTCCCCAGGGTAATTCCTTTCTGCATCTCCAAAAGCCTGAGCTGAGCTGCCAGTGCTGAGATGAAGTATGCTGAGCTGCTTGGGCTGTACTATCTTGCGCTCTCTCATTTAAGTACCAGCCAATTAAGTCAAACATTCATTGCAGCAGGCACGCCTCCTAGCCGACTGCAGATGTAATCAGCAACAGATGAGGTTCACGTACCATTGGCTCATGTCCACAGCAACGGAACTAGGTACCTTCACCTGGCCAAGTTGACAACTGAGTCTAACTACCACACCAACATATCCTTAATGATTAGGTAAAGGAAGTTCTCTAAGTAGAAAGCAAATAACAGAAGATGACTTTAAACTTCGGAAAGAAAGAACAACACTGAAAAGGGTAAAACTTGAAATACAATGACATAGGTAGGTGAAAAATTGAAAGTTAAGAAAGGAAAAAGACATACCATACAGACATTAAAGAGAGACCATATTAATATCAGAAGAGGTAAACTTCAGAGCAAAGAAAATTACTAGAGCGTAAATATATTACTTAATGATTAAAAGGGTCAGTCTGTTGAGAAGACATAATCCTAATTATGTACATACCAAACAGCAGAGCCTCAAGGTACATAAAGTGAAACTGATAGATGGGATCTGATACCTGGTTCTTAGAGAATGCTGGAAACATTATGATGGCACATGAGTATTTGTTCCAGGAAATGGATGACTTGGAGCTGGAGGTTGATGAGGATGCTCAGACTACAGTCCTGCTGTCCCAGGGAGTGAATTGACTGATGAACTGTCCCCATCTGCAGAGAGGCTTTCTTACCACACAGCATGTGTGCTTATGCTGAGAGGGTTTTGATTTTCATTATTTCTAGGAAAATATGATTTTCAGGAGCATACTCTTTTGATAACTTTCATCATTGAACTTAATAAACTGACATTAAAATTTGGAAAAATAAACACACCGATAGATGTGAAAGGAAAAACAGATAAACTCACAAGATTGAAGTTTTCAACATCCCACTCTCAGAAGCTGTTAGAACTACTTGATGAGTAAGCAGCACGAATATAGAACTACCTTACAAAACCCAAAGTGTGAGCAACAAAATAAGAAATAGATAAATGGGATGTCCTCAAAATTAAACACTTGTTCATCAAAGAACTTTCTCAGGGAAGTAAAAAGGCAGCCTACGCAATGGCTGACAGCATTTGGAAACTACATATCAATAAGGGTTTAATATCCAGAATATATAAAGGGTTTCTGTGACTCAACAACAAAAGGACAACTCAATTAAAAAATGGGCAGAAGGCATGAACAGACAGTTTTCAGAAGAGGAAATACAAATGGCCAAAAGGCACATGAAAAGATGCTCAACTTCACTGGCTATTAGGGAATGCAAATCAAAGCTATGATGAGATATCATCTCGCACCCACTAGAATGGGCGTTATAAAAAGAAAAAAAATAGAAAACAGAAAACGACAAGTGCTGGAGAGGATATGGAGAAAGAGTCAGGCTTATCCACTGTTGGTGGGAAGGTACAATGGTGTAACTGTCTGGAAGGCAATTTGGTGGTTCCTCAGGAAACTACGTGTAGATATGCCATATGATCCAGCAATCCCATTACTAGGTATATATTCAGAGGAACTAAAGGCAAGGACACAAATGGGTGTTTGCACTCCATTGTTTATTGTGGCATTATTTATGATTGCCAAGAGATGGAAATAGTCCAAATGTCCATCAAGGGATGAGTGGCTAAACAAGTTGTGATATACACATATGATGGAATATTATGTAGCTGTAAGATAGAATAAAGTCATGAAACATGTAAAAATGTGGATAAACCTTGAGGACATTTTGCTGAATGAAATTAGCCAGAAACAACAGGGTAAATGCTGTGTGGTCTCTCTAATATGAACTAATACTAATAAATGAACCTTGAGAGTTAAAGTTAAGATCACAGATTATTAGAAGTTAGAAAGAGGGTAGAGATTGGGCATTTGGTCCTGAAGGAATACAGAATGTACAACAGAACTGGTTGTAAAAATGAAAAAATGGATACACAGTACTATAGATGGTAGCACAATAGTGTAAGTACTGAATGAAGCTGAATGAGAGTGTGGTGGGAAGGGCTGAGGACACATGTGACACCAGAAGGAGAGATAATTGATAAAGACTGAGACGGTGTAATACAGGAATGCCTAGAGGGGACAGTGATGGTGATTAAATGTACAAATATAAAAATATTTTTGCATGAAGGAGAACAAATGATTATCAACGTTGCAAGGTGTTGAAAATGTGATGGTATACAGAAAAAAATACAATAAGTGCAAGCTAGGGTGAGTAGTCAACAGTAACATCGTAATATGCTTCCCTACTGAATGTAACAAAGGTATTATGCCAAAACTAATGTCAGCAAGTGAGGGATATGGGGAGGGGTGTGGATTCTTTACAGAAGAAAAGGAAATGTCTTCATATAGATTATGGTGACGAAGACATGACTATTTACTTAGGTTGGATTGTATGATGTGTGAATAAAACTATTTAAAAATGAGCAGAGAGCAACAAGTGCTAGGAAAAATGTGGAGAAAGAGATTAATCTATTCCGTTAACAGGGAAGCTCAGAGGTGCACTCCCTCTGGAGGACAGTATGGTGGTTCCACAAAAGGCTAGGGGTGGGGTGCCACAGGATCCTCCACCACGTTGTTAGGCTTGTATTTGGAGGAACTGAGAGAGTGGGGATAGGAATGGACCTTTGCACACTGGTGTTTATGGCGGCAGTGTTGGCGATTCACAGTGGAGGAGGTGGCTTAAGGGAACAACAGCTGAGGGATGGAGGGGGAGCTGAGGTGTATACATGTAACATTTTGGATTTTGAGGATTTTATTTTTGATTGTGTAGTGAAAGTGCTTATGGTGGTAAAATCTGTCTGTTGATTTCTCCAGGACTTGACTTGTTCCTGATTGACAATATTTTCATGATTTAAATATCTTAACGTCAAAAGAACACATTGATTGAAGGCAGAGATTGGGACATAACATGTTAAGAAATTGAGATTATAAAGAGACTGAGAAAACCTTTTAATTTAACTATTATGTGAATAAACTGAATTAGTTGTCTTTAAGAAATCTGTTTTTTCCCTAAAAATATAAAAACCCTGAATACTTAGTTGTATGAGCACAATAACTTTATTTTACTCACACATTTTTACAATAAAAGGCAAGATTTGCAATGCACAGATTCTTTAAAAATGTAAAATAAATTATTAAGATAAGTCTTCCACTTGTCCAGGAAATTCTTATTCATCTAAAGATAGGCATCTGGTAAACTCATTTATCAGGACCTGTCACAGGATTTATAGAAACCCAAGTTGCAGGATGGTACAAAAACTCTTAAAAAGATGCTTCAGTATTAACTGGCATTATTTGTTTACTGTGGCTATGCCTTTCCTTTTTATTCTACTTTAGCAATTCCTTAGGGTATGTCTTCCTCAATAGTAAATGACCTTGTACCATGACATTTATGAGACCTTTTCACATTAAATAGCTTCTGACAGTAATTTTTGATCCCTTGGTTAGGATGCACATCACCCTATTTCACAGCTTGGACTGTGGTGACATTCTCAGCCCGTGGGAATGATGCCATCATCACAGGCTATGTACTGTAGCCAGATGTTATTCAATTATTTTTTTCATGCTCTTTCTCGTTTAAATATAATAACTCAAACAATTATTTTAGAACAGTTCTATTGGTAAGTGTTCCTTGTGTTTCTCGTCCTAGATAAACTATTTAATTTGGGTCTAAATTTTAAGTGTTAAGAGTCTCAGTGTTTTTAAATTACAACTTTGAACACCTCATACTCTTCTGTTTAAAAGCTTTGGGACATCCCTGCTGCCTTCAGAATAAAACTCAAACTCCTGCGCGTGTAGCACGGCAGCTCACAATAAAGTTGTTTGTACTTTCTGTATGGGTACCAGTAAGGAGGTGAGTCCCGTCCACTCATTCGTTCCTCAAGCTGTGGGGCTGGCGGTGGCAGTGGGGGTTGTTTCTAGTTCACTTAGAGGTGTTCTGTGGACTGTCGGAGGTCCAGTCAGTGTTCATTTGCAGCTCTTCGTCTGGCTCCTGGTTTCTTCTTAGGTGCCCTTCTTCTCTCTCCCCACACTCCAGACATATCTGTTGTCCTGTCATATGAAACTGCTTGAAGTTCTTCAAATGTACTCTGCTCTGTGGTGGCTTTGCAGGCATAACCATAATTAGAACTTAAATGTTTTAACCATTGGCTATGCCAGACACTGTTCTAAGTACTTTGTACACATTATTTTATTTAATTCCCCACAGCATTCCTCGTTAAATACAAATGAAGAAATTGGGACAGGGGAAGTTTGTCTCAGACCACACAGCTATAAATGGTGAAACAGAACTTAAGCTCAACTGTATTGTTTAGGCTCAGTGAGCTTTGAAACCTCAACTACTAGAATTTTCAAAGTTACTCTCTTTAAAGATTGCAGATCTTTTACTGTCTTTCTAGAATTCACCTTTGAAAGCCAAATGTTTCTGTGGAAAGAACTCTTAAAATAGGCCTTTTAGTCATTCAGCAGTACAGCACAGATCCCGTCCTGGAAGTGGAGCCAAAGTGTTCTGCATAGTAAAATCTAAGGATTTTTCCCCCACTGGGAGAAGAGTTACGCTAATAGAATGTTTCCTTTTAGAACGAAAAAGCATAACCAAACCAAAGCCTCTGTTGGTCTTAAGAGATATCAGAGGCCTAGATTTCTAGAGGAGAAACTTTAGGGTTGTGGTAAAAGACCAGACTCTTCCGCCCAGGTGGAATGTGGACTCTGAATGACTGAGTCTCCATGGCAATAATCATTTCTTTCATATAAGAGCAGTAGTATTACTGAAGGAACTATTTTAAGAAAAATGAACCTAAAAATTGTGAGCACTGGAAAAGCAAGACCATGCC
This sequence comes from Myrmecophaga tridactyla, assembly GCA_004026745.1. Taxonomy (NCBI): domain Eukaryota; kingdom Metazoa; phylum Chordata; class Mammalia; order Pilosa; family Myrmecophagidae; genus Myrmecophaga; species Myrmecophaga tridactyla. The sequence goes on along the minus strand of PVIY010007510.1, from coordinate 65,792 downwards.
AAGTAAAGTTAGTTAGATCTTTATTAGAAATTAGGTATGGCAAAATATTAAGGAGCACAAAGCTAAAAACATCAGAATCAGTTGGAAAAAGCCAGCCAGTGAGAGCCCATATGAAAAGAAATCAGCCACTAAGCTGAGAGAATCTTTGCCCTTATTCTTTTCAAAAGACTTGGAAGAGAGTTTCACTCCATACACCAAAATCTGCAGCTAAACATTTTACTTGTGCTGCTCCCTTTGTATCATCTCACTTTTGTTTACTTGCTCATACTAGTCTTTCTGCTTTATTATCCTCGCCCCCCCACCCCCATCTTTTGCATCTAAAAATGAACCTATTAAAATTGTGCTTATCCTTCTCTTCAGCACTTGGTCCTAGGGAAAACTGGATATCCACATGCAAAAGAGTGAGAGAAGACCAATATCTCATACTATATACAAAAAATTAACTCAAAATGGATCAACAACCTAAATATAACAACTAAATCTATAAAGCTTTTAGAAGAGAACATTGGGAAATATGTTCAGAACCTTGTATTAGGCAATGGATTCTTAGATTTTACACCAAAAGCATGGGTGACAAAAGAAAAAATTGAAAAATTGAACTCCAGAAACTTTTATGCATCAAAAGACACTATCAAGAAAGTGAAAAGAACCTACTGAATGGGAGAAAATATTTGGACACTGCATATCTGATAAGGGTATATGAAGAGTATACCTTCATATCTAGAAGGTATCTAGAGTATATGAAGAATTCCGTAACTCAACAATAAAGAGACAAACAGCTGGGTTTAAACTGAACAAACAATTTGAATAGACTTTTCTCCCGGGAAAATATACAAGTAGCCATTAAGTAAGGTAAGTGATGCTCAACATCATTAACCATAGGGAAATGCAGAACAAAACCACAAGATACCACTTCAGACCCACTAGAATGACTTACTAAAACAATAGAAAAGTGTTGGCCTTGATGCAGAGAAATTGATACCTTCCTGCATTGTTGGTGGGAATGTAAAATGGTATGCTGCTGTGGTGGTTCAAATCAAAAAGTTTAACATAGAATTACTGTATGATCCAACAACCCCACTTCTAGGTATATACCTAAAAGAATTAGAAACTTCTTGAATTTTTGAATTGAAGGGACTCTTAACAGTTATTTTGAATACTAATGTTAATAGCAGCTTTGTTCACAATAGTCAACAGATGTCTGCCAGCAGGTAGATAAAATGTCCAACATAACAAAGGTTTGTGGTGGACAAAAAAGTGTCCACTGACAGATAAATAGATAAACAAAGTGAGGTCTGTCCACACAGTAATATTATCCAGCAATAAAAAGGAATGATACACGCGACAACATGGATGGACCTTGAGGACAACTTGTTTTGTAAAATAAGAATATGCGAATTTATAGAGACAGTAGATTATAGATTACTCCTGGGGGGTGGAGGTAGAGAGAGAATGGGAAATTAATGCTTAATAGGTAGAGTTTCTGTTCTGGGTGATGGAAAAGTTTTGGTAATGGATGGGGGTGGTAATGGTAGCACAATGTTTTGAATGTAAATAATACCACTGAATTGTAAACTTGAAAGTATTAAATGGGAGATTTCAGGTTGTATGTATATATCACAGTAAAAAATTTTTGTTTTAGATCTTGCTTAGATGCTACTGCCTCCATGAATTCTACCCTGATTCATGGAAATGAAAATTTAAGACTATTTCTTTTAGAAACCTTGTAGTATTCTGATGACAACTGACAAATCTGATATCTTGTGGTACATGGAGTAATACCTCTGTAGGTTAAAGAGCATAATTAATGTGTCAGTAGTAGTACTTAAATCGTCTTGAATGTGCAGTATATGCAGTGAGATTTAGGTTGCTGGGAACCTGTGAATACTAATGTACTGTCAGTATGAGACTGTGAGAGGGAGGAATTCTCCGGGAAGGCAGACAGGAGGAGAGGTTAGAACTCAAAGTGAGGAGGCTGCAGGAGTGAACAGGAAGACATCGGGTACTAACTGGAGACCTGGTAACGTCACTTCCCTCACTCTGTCTCTGCTCCCAAAAGATCCTGATGAAACTCTAGCAGAATAACTTTAACTGCTTTCAAGTCTGCACCCTATGTGTTTGGTTCAAATACTCCATCCAGGGTGGTTTTCTATCCAGAAAGCCTAGATATTTCCAACATCTCTGCAGTTTAATCTCACCGAATTCTTGAGGGCCATGGGCTAATCTGTTACAACAGTATTTCTCTGTGACTTGTGTTTAAATTGTGTTCTGAATTTAGTTTATATTCCTAAATGGCTTTGCAGGCTTTTTTTTCCTCCCTTTGCCCTCAGAGGAAGTTTTGTGTTTCTCAGCCTCTTGGGTACCGTTTTAGTGAATTAAGAATTCACTTCACAGAATGGTACCCTTGTGGCCTGAAATAGTTAATACAAGTTTCTTAAATACCTTATTTATTCCCAGGGAATAATTTATGCATCAGAGAGTGGCTTAATACCTAGGTAGTTCCAAACATATTACAGAATGTGTGTTTTTTTTCCTTCATAAAGTAGATTTGAGTCCCTCAAAACAAATGGAGATAAAGAAGAAATGGTAAGAATCCTGCTTCATACATACCTAAATGTGTGTAATGCTTAAGTGAGAGAAAGGATATTATTATGATATACACAAAGCTGGGTTCAAATCTCAGCTGGGCCTTTATTTCTATTAGTAGGATGATATTTACAACAGCTGCAGCTTTGTTCAATGGTTCTACTGCCTGGGTTCCATTCCTGGCTCCACCACTTGATAGTTGAGTGGCCTCAGGAAGTTTAACCTCTCTCACTCAGCCTTTTTCATCTGTAAACTGGAATAATACTAGTACCTACCTCAAGTTATATAGAGGTGAAACAGTTATGAAGAATAGGTACTCAGTGAACATGAGCTGTTGGTTTTTTATTCACTCGTATGAGTTTTTTTTTTTTTGCATTTTGTATGGTGGCATCACGTTTCATTATTTTTCCATGTGAGTGTCCCGTTATTGCAGCACCATTTGTTGAATTGTTGTTTGCTTTTTGGGAAGTGCATGGACTGGGAATCAAACCCTGGTCTCTCACATGGCAGGTGAGAATTCTAACACTGAACTACCCTTACACCCCCTCATTCTTATGAGTTTTTGAGCACATCAAATCAAATGACAAAAATTGCTAAACATTGTGCCTGGAACATAGTAGCAAATGTTGAATAGAGGATAGCTTTTTGTTAGTATTAATTATAGATAGTTCCTCTGCATAGAGTTCCATTTGTAAGGTGCAGGTGTAATAAGCTGTGCATGGTATAAAATATTACGATGCTCTGTTCCTTGTTCCCACTTTATTAGGTTTGTCCTCTTTCTGGAATACATTTCCTGCATTTTTGTATGTGTCACCCTAGAGTTTAGGTGGCTGACTTGCTCTACCCTCTCCTTTTCCCCCCCTAGGCAGCAGCATCTTAACGTGAACTTTACTTTTGGCATTTTCTCATTTCCCTCCTGTATACCTATTCCTTCTTTTCTCCACTGCTCTATGGTTGTGTGATAATAGTCATCTTTATATGTATGTGCATAACTTTGGCTTTATCAGGACTGTGTTTGTGAAAAGAACAAGAGTCTTGTGCGTAACAGACCTTGGCTCATTATCACTTATAGGAAAGTCTTCCTTGGAGTCACTTAACTGAAACAGAAACTCTTTCCTCAGCCTAGAAACTGGCACATGGGTTGTGGGAGCTGAAAGAAGAACTCTAGGGTGAAACTCTGCTTTATCTTGGGTCTGAAGCAGGAGTGGTCAAGATGCCCAGGAGGGAGCTTTCCTGGCATGTGCTGGGGAGAGACCAGCTTTGTAGAGGCAGATGAAGGACTAAGAAGTGAGGAATATGGAGAGGACCCTGTGAAATTATACCTGCTTTTTGGGGCTGCAGGAGTTGTATCTTAAGATAGCATTTTGAATTGGTAGACATAAGGCAATGCCTCTGAGCATTGCTGAGGCTTTGATTAAAGTAGCAGGAGGGAGGATGTTTTACCTGGAACCTTTTTATATCTTGTTGTTTATGTCAATGTTTTCTGTAATACGATAATGCAAGTACATGATGTTGGTGGTATATGGGGGTACCAGTGTGGTGCCCCAATAGCAAGTTTTTCTTGGGATGAGTAGATAATAGATCAAAGGAAAGAAAGAGAAGCCGCAGCTGACCTCCAGGTAGGCACGTAACTGGAATGTCATTCCAGAGAGAAAGGGTGTCATACAACAAACTCAGAGAAACAGTGAGACAAAAAGTTTGTCAATGCCTATGCAAACATATCTAGGGTATCTTCGGGCAAGCATGTGACAGAGTGGAAATGTATACAACTTGATGTCATAAACGTCTGACACAAGTAAATAATTCCATTTGTTGTGATTGCAAACTGAGTGCCTCATCTGATCATTATTTGTTCGCCAGTGTAGCTTACTTAGAGGGATTGATTATATTGAAAAGAAGAATTTAGTATTGTGTGTTTTGGGCAATTTTTTATTTTCTTGACATTTGTTGCTTTTAAGTTTAGTTAGCCTGAGGTTTTCTTGAGACTTCAGCTCGGATTGTAATAAGGTTTCTGGGCCACTGTGGCTGAGAATGTTATCCTAGACTGCTAGTCTGGAGGCATTTGTCAGTGGCCAGGTGATCTTCTCCTAGTGGTGTCACAGCCTTTTCTTCTATAATCACCAAACATGTCGTATTAATTTCATTTGTGTTTTGTAATGCTGAACTTTGTATCTGCTTGTTCACGTCTTACAGCTGAACATACAGCATTGGCAGTTTGCTCAAAACTTAAAAAAAAATTAGAGACTGTTAAAATCAGTTTTCTTTTCCCATTAAAAATCAAACAACACTGTTTTGCATTGTAGGAATTTATTGTCAACTGGTTTTTATTTTGGACTAAGTGTTAGAAGAGAATTATGATAGGGTAAACATAATTAATGGCATCTGGTTGCTGCAAGGATCGATATCTGATACATAGATAACTATTTTGCGATAATATACTTTGGTTTTATTGACTAAAACTAGAAAAATAAAAGCAAATTTTATTTTTGAAAGCAGCTTGGCTACTGCCTAAACGGCAGTTCTGAGAGTCTGTTGCTACTGCTTTTAATGGGCAGCCAGCACTTCCATGGATTGGTTAATCTTAAAGACCAGATGGGAGTTGTATTGAAATGTCATAGAAATTTTATGTCCTATGTTTTGCTATCAGCTACAAGCATGAGAATTTATTAACTAGGAAAGTTAAACATCACCCTACCCTGATGAGAAAACTAGCATATAAATAGTAAGAATAAAAATTGATGAATCATTTTATTTATCTAATAATGTACTGTTGTTACTTGAACACAAGGGAGAAAAACAAACAACAGACCTGAAGACCATTGTTTTACAGAAAGAGAAAAAAATATAGAAAAGGCAGGAAAAATAACAAGCACAAAATAATGATAGATATAAATCCAAGTGTCAGTAATTACAATAAATGTAAATAGACTAAGCAATTCCTTTAACAAACTTGTTAGATAGTATTTTTAAGAAAAGCAATCTATTGTGATTGGAAGAAGAATATCTATAAAACAAAGATGTGGAAAGCAAAAGAATGGAAATTGTTCAGTTCTAATCAAAAGAAAGTTGGTATAACTATTGCTATCAGACAAAATAGGAAGGAAGACAAAAGGCATTCTAGAGAGGAAGAGGATAGAAGAAAGTTCAGTTCATCAGATAGAATAATTTCAAATATGTAGGCACACAGTAACCCAGAGAGTAAATTATATAAAGCAAAAATATGTAGGAACAGAAGAAAAACAGCCAAATCCAAATCCTGATGGAAAATTATTCACCTTTCTGAATAATTGATAGACCTAGTAGACAAAAAATTTCAAAGGTTATAGTCGATTTAAAGAACGTGATTAACAAATTTAACCTAATAGATATTTACAGGATGTTATTTACATCATCTGCATAATCCATTCTTTTGAAGCCCATGTGGAGCATTTCAAAAATTGTTTATGTAAAAGACCATAAAACAAGTCTTAGCGAGTTTCACATAATTCAAATTATGTAGAATATGTTCCCTAACCTTAGTAGAATTAAGCAAGGAATCAGTAATCAAGAGATAATGTGAAAATCCTCACATATCTAGAAATTAAGAAATAAACTTAAAAATATAATTTACCAGAATTATAATGGAAATTAAAGTCTTTAAAAACCAAATAGTAATACTAATAATACAGTGCTTAAAGGTAAAATAGTGTTGGGCCATGGTGGCTCAGCAGGCAAGAATGCTTACCTGCCATGCCAGAGGACCCCCATTCGATTCCCGGTGCCTGCTCATGTATTTTTAAAAAAAAAAAGGTAAAATAGTGTTAAAAGCTGAAATTAATATAGAAGAAAGGCTAAATTTAGTGAACTAAGCATGTTATAAGAAACTAGAAAAAGAGCCAGATAAATCCAAGAAAGTATATAGTAAAGGTAAGAGTAGAAATTAGTAAAATGGAATATAAACAGAAGGAGGATCAATGAGGCTAAAAGTTTGTTTTTTGGGAAGGCTAATAAAATTGACAAGAACATATTTTAAACAAGTTCGTGCAAATAAATTTGAAATTTTAGATGATGTGAATAATATATTAAAACAGATTCAAGATGATATGGAGATCTCTGAATAGTCTTATAGCTATTTAAAATTTTTTTTATTTTAGCTGTCCCCACAGGGGAAACTCCAGGCATACATGGCTTTGCTGGTGATTTCTACTACATATTCATGGAAAAAATAATTCCAATCTTACGCAGATTTTTAAAAAAAAGAGCAAAGAGGCCAAATACCCCAATTAATTTTATGAGGCTAATATAACCTTGATATCAAACCCTGACAGAGTTGTTAGGGAACTGAAAATTTAAGGGCCAATCACCTTCATGAATTCAGTTGTAAAAACCTTTAGCAGTTTATTAGCAAATTAAATATAGTGTATTAAAAGGTAATACATTCTGAAGAGTTGCCTTTTTCTTAGGAGTTCATCAAGTTAAATGAATTTAATTTAATCTTAGAAAATCAGTTATTGGCACATTTACAGATGAAAGGATAAGAGCCATAGGAACATTGCAATAAATGCTGAAAAATATTTGATAAATTCACCGTTTATGATTTTAAAATCTAACATTTGGAACTAGAATGCAGCTTTCGTAACCAAAACTAAACAGCCAACATCATGGTTAATGGGGACACATGGAAAGCATTCCCTTTCGAGATGTGAAACAAGATATGAATGTCCACTCCCACCACTTTTATCCAATTTTGGAGGGTTTAGCTAATGCAGTAAGGCCAGAAAAATCAATTAGACTTCTATAAAAGTATTGGAAAAGACGGAAGACTGTCATTAAAAAACAAACAACAAAATCACGATGTTGCTGAACTTGGTAAGTATAAAAATGTCCATCATTTGAGTGTGTTTTTCCAGATGTCAAAACACTTGATATTAATTCCAGAGATCTCAAGTCTTTTTGAGAAGAATTCTACTTTTCTGGGAGGCTAGTGATCATCTGTGTTAGACTGGGAAAATAAGTGTAAATGGGGAAGAGATTATCCCTGCTGGCAGCAAGAAAGTATGCCAGGAGTAACAAGTTTGTGGATTTATTGAAAACACTGAAAAATTTTCGCCTACATTTTAATTCAGTGGCTGTGGCCTATTTTCATTCTCCTAGAGGCTGGTAGACTAACTGAGCCTTTCCTTGTGTAACCCTGGGCCAGACACTTAAAATAAATTTGAGATTCAGATTGAAGTAGATTTTCTTTCTTAGTATTTTAATAACAAAAGCACCCTTATGTTCTCACACATAAGGTGTTTTTAATGTATCTGCATCTCTTTGGGGTTTAACTATCCCTTTCCATTTCAGAGGGAAGGAAAGAGATTTTCTGGTTATTTCTGATTGTTCCTGGTCTTGGGGAAATCTCTCTCTCCCCAGTTGCCCTTTTTAAGTAGTGTGAAAAGATTCAGGCATTCACAGGTTTGTGTAAGAAAATGAGTTCTGACCTATGTTTTGAAAGACTCGGGGATTCAAACAGAACAGACATCAGGTTGAATTAACTTGTCATGGATTTAGGAGAAATCCTATGTGTGGGAATAACTTCTTAGAGGAGAGAGGGTCTGTTTTGAGAAACTACAAGGCATAATAAAGAAGCACATTGAGTATCAGACATATATATGTGGTTTTCTGGTGTTCTTGTCCCATTGGCTCATTAGCTGCTGCTTTTTTCTTTTTCATATTATTCCAGTTGCCCTTTTATTTTCCATGAGGTGCTTCTCTGTTTTGTTTCCTGTTATTATCATTATTCCTTTTTTTTTTGTTTGTTTGAGTTGAGCATATATATATGTGAATGATATAATTTCATGGTATGGAAGAATTCACGAATCATGAAATAGATTATATCCTTGTTGACTATCCTTTTCTTTAAATGCCTGAATTATTCCTGGATTGCCACTTATCAACTTTAATGAATATGTTTCATGTTTGGGGCTATTTTGGAAATTAGTGCCATTTGACATAACCTTACTCTGCATTTGAATTCATGAAGTGTACTGAAAACAGGAACTCCATGACCCCCAATTTTTGAAATTACCATAACTTAAAAAAAATTAAAACACAAATTAACTGAGAGATACATTTATGCCACTCCTAGGAATTAATAGAATAACCCATGTTCTTTGTTTCTATACTTCATAAAATTGAAAAATAATATGTTACCCTTAAAAGTGCCCTGTGTTTAGTTTCCTTCATTAAGAATTTACCCAACACTTAGCTGGAGTCCATTTCTGAATGCCCAGTGGAACTGCCCATCATGCTTTAGACTTATTACAAGCAATGAAATTTCAACTCTGTCATGATATCAGTAACCAGATTAGCATATAGAGATGCTATGATTTATATATGAACCATGTTTATCATTATTGGGGGAGCGTTCAATTTTGAATTCTGTTTTTTCCTAGTTCCTAAAATAAATACCATACAATAGAATGATTCAACAGGAATTTATTGGTTCATGGTTTCAAAGGCTTGGAAGGCTTGCTTCCTCCTAGGGCTTGGTACCTTCTAGTTGGCAGTCTTTGGGGTTTCTTAGCTTCTGTCCGCATGACATTGTACATGGCAGGGTCTTCTTTCTTTTCCAGCTCCATTGACTTGCAACTTCTGGCTGCAACTCCTGGCTTCTCTCTGTGACTTTCTCTATAAGGCCTCCAATAATAGGATTAAGACACATCTTGATTCAATTGGGCCCACCTTAACTGAAATATCTTCAAAAAAGGTTCTGTTTACAGTGGATTCACTCCTACAGGAATGGATTAAGATTAAGAAGAAGTTTGTGGAATATTTAACTCCAAGGCACCACAGATTTCTTATGAAAAGAAGATAAGTAGAAGAAACAGTTTAGTGGATTTGACACATTTCCTTTGTATTGGTCACTGTACCAAATGCTTTCCATACTTGTTATATTCCATAATGTCATATTACTTGTTACAAATGGGAAAACAGGCCACAGTGAGGCTGAGTGCTTTGCCCAAGCAACACATTTCATGATACAGCTGGGCTTTTAATCGCATTTGAGGACCATTTTCCATTCACCACAGTTGAAATTATTTTTGTTGTTGTTGTTTTTCAGATTATTTTTTGACAGTGAATCAAAAAAACTGAAGCCAGGGTTTGTGGGCAAATCAGAAGATGATATAATTTCATTTCATGCCTTTCGTTTATGCCTGGAAAGTAGAATATAAGTAAAAAGTTGCTTTTGAAATACTATTTTTCACTGGCATTGTGATCATTTTAGAAATTTTCTGGGATGAATGTTGGAACAAGTAATGTAATAAAAGTTAAATTTAACAGTCTTAGCATTTCATTTACAAGAACATTTTTTTTGTCGTTTAGTGCTTTAGCAGTTCCTGAAAAAAAAAGTCAAATGATCAATCCATATTATTTTTTATGTACATCAAAATCATACTTTCATTACACTAGCATGCTGTTAATTACATTTCATTGGGGATTCACACTGACTTTATGGGTTTGGAGTAGACTGTTTGTTTACCTCTGCTAGCTAAGGCATTAACCCTTGTCCTTATTTAAAAGATATCCTGAAGGATAAGGACAAAATATTTGTGGTTATACTATGCTTAACAATCTCAAAATTAAAATTGAATGAAGCAAAATGAAGTAAACTAGGAAGCTATTAAATTTCAGTTATGCTTATTTGACCATGTTAGAGAAGCCTTGGTGCTAACAGTTGTTGCTTAAGAGAATCTACCAGGCAACATTTAATATATATGAAAGCCGTTTGATTTCTTACATCTATTGGGAAGCTCTAATTTTATGCTTATAACTAAATTGAAGTTTATTTTCTCATTTTCACGATTAAATTGGGGTGGAATGTATCTGGCCAATTCAGTTTTAGTCATATTAGGTGAAGTTCCATTGATATGTTTTGTTAAAATATGCAGTCAAGTTTTTTAAAGATAAAATAATGAAGATGTAAGGATATCTCATATCTAAAAGTTGTGAATATTCTCTTAAATTATGGCTAAGAACTTCATCACCTCACCCCCAGGTTTATTATCCATTAAATCTTCACTTTTAGCCTTCTGTATTCTTGCCTTATGAGAATGTTGAGAGACAGTCAACAGAACATTTGCACTCACCCCTAGAGTCCTCTCTCTAAGAAAAATTTGATCCAGTGATCAACTCTCTCTGGTTCTTCAAAGTTAAGAAATCGCACAACTGCCCCAACATTCATCACATTTTTCTATTTTCCCCACCCTGTTATCACAGATTGTAGAGTACAGATAGGACATTTCATAGTTCTTGCAAGGTATAGTTCCTAAGTAATACTGTAAAAAAAAGTTTCATGGCTTTTTAAAAAAATAGTCATGTCAGCTTTATCAGCTTTTACAAACTATTCTCTTGGTTCATAAAGAATCTTGTAGAGATCCACGTAAATAGATTTACTGATAGTTTTGGAAGGTTGAGACAGCATTTGCCTATCCCTGCTCTTCCTGAACCTCTTAAATTTCTCAGTTTTTTTTTTGGTGAAATATTACATGATATGTACATAAAGCAGATGCCCAGTTTAACCAACTATAAAATAAACACCTGTGTACTCACCACGCAGCTGGAGAAGTAGAACATTGCCAGCACCCAGGAGCCCTTGCACTTTAAAAAAATCTCAAACATTAAGGCAAGTGTTGGCTACGTTTATCCACAAATTCCTACATTGTAATTAATACAGATTAAGAGACAACTGTTAATATTTAGAATATCTAAGATTCCCTTTAATATCTTCACCTATATTTGCATTTTAGTTTTCCTCTTCGGAGTGTTTAGTTTTCTCTAATTTGAAGGTTATTTTCTTTGGCTAAGAGTTAAGTAAATGTTAAAACGTAATGTAACTAAGTGAAATTTTTTTTTTTCATTTTTCACAAACTCATTTCAGATTGAGATTGTTTCCTGATACTGATTTTAGAAATTCATGTGCTTCTTTCATACGTATGCTTTTCTTTCATTCTTTCAGTGTTTCTTTTGAAAATTCTGAGCTCATCAAAAAGAGACTTGCTTGACTGCATTTATTTCTCTGAGCACCTTTTTCAATTCTCTCTCACTAGGGTAGTTTTAGACAGAATTGAATCTTTTAGAAACGAACATTGCTGCCATTGATGTACAAATTCGTTCTCTTGGTTTTATGGAATGTGGTATTTTATGTTTGTCTTTTTTCTCTTGCTCCTCCTCTTTATCAGAGTTTTCCCTCTTACTCTGTTTTTTTGCTTTTCCCCTACCTATTTACCTTTTTTCTGTTTTTCTCTCCTCTTCCTCATCTTTCTTTCCCTTTATTGATATGATGTAGAAATAATTTCATTTTAAGTGCTTGTACACTTAGAGCTTTATTTTTTCTTCCCATTTTAAAATGTAAATAAATAGATTTTTTATTTGTCTTGGTTAAGAACCAAGTGCTTAACGCTTTTTTTTTAACGTGCATGACATTTTATGGTTTTCCTGCAGAAATCACTTAGACATTGATATTTTTCTATTTCTTTGGATGATATTAATGTTAACCATTGACGTTGTTACAGGCTGATATATTAATTGATTAATAAGGAGTGTGATGATGGAATTAATTTAAGGTTTCTGTCTTCCATTTGGTTGATGAAATATTAATATTAAATGTAATGAAAGAGTATCGCATATTCAAGGAAGTGTTATAGTTATTACCACTACAGACCAGTTATTTCTGGATATCCTCTTGGGCAAATGATTGCATTGTATCTTCTGTTACCTTAAAGTTTAAAGCTTTAAGAGAGCTAGTAGGCAGTTGACTATTCTTTGTTACCCCAAAATAATCTAGATTGTGGTTGTTTTATCATCCTGGGTCTTGGAATGCAGCAAAGAGCTGTGCCTCCACCACCTGGCTGTCACCAATCTAAAGTGTGAAGAGAACTCTTGATGTTTTAAGGCACTGAAATTTGGGGTGTTTGTTCCTGTAACATAACCTGGCCAATCCAGACAGCATTTTACCATTTAAAAAAATAAAAGGACTCCTCACAGAATCATAAATACTGGGATATCTTACAGCATCTTATCATAATGTATTTTTAAATTAATTTTCTTTTTTTGTTTTCTTATTTCACATAAAGATAAGATTCTTTTTTTTCTATTTTAAGTCACAACTCTTTTTGTTTGCTTTGGTTTTTTTTTTTTTATCTTCTAGTAAGTCCTTTTTTTTCTTGCTGAACTACCTATTGACTACTTTCTTTTGTGGTCTTCTTAGAATCATGGATTTTTTTTTTTTTTTTTTTCTCGTTGCCAGGCACCAGGAATCGAACCTGGGCCTCTGGTGCGGCAGGTAAGAACTCTGCCTGCTGAGCCACCATGGCCCACCAGAATCATGGACTTTTGTAGGTAAAAAGATCTCCACTAATGTTGTCTAAGGATTTTCAGATGTTCCTTCAAACCATAAGAGCCATCTCAGGAGCAAAATGGGGAAAAACTTAGTAAATGAGATGCAAGAACTCTCCCTTTTCAGTCAGGAAGCTCAAATTTCATGTTTATTGAATTTTCACATACTGTTGTATTTTTGAAATGTTTATGATATGTAAAATATGCAAAACCAAGTTTATAAAAAAATGGCATAGATGCTCAGAAGATCTAGGTATCAAAGAAGAACTAAAGAGAAAGACAAACAGCTTTTGATGGGTAAAGAGTTGGGAAAACATTTTAACTTAGTTTGGTTGGTGCATATGATATAATGTAACCACCAACCATATCTTTTTTGGTGGTGGTATCTTAGAAATAAGAAACTATGAACTTCCTTCACTTTTGGATTTATGATTTGTGGTCAAATGTTTCTTTGTCCCTTAGTTGCTCTCTTAGTTATGCACAGTTGTATTTCTGAATTTTATTTTCTGTAAAAAAAAACTATAGTAACAATAATAATGTAGCATTATAAAACTTTAAACCATTAATGATATTCAGATTGGTATGTATGATGTTCCCATTCATTTCTTGTACTAGCAGTGGAGATCTTTGGTCATTTGTTTCAGTAGTAGGCTGTTTTAATAAGGGAGGATATTTGGAACAATTAGCTATTCTAATCATTAAAATGTTCTTTCAAGCTTATAGTATAAGTTAAGGTATGACTCATTAAAAAGTTTTTCATTAAACAGTCTCAAAATAGAACTAAATGCTCTCTGAAATTAGTATGCAACAAGGATTTTCTGTAGGATTCAGTGTTGTAGCAGCTCTGAACATTGATACTGATTTTGAAAATTAATACAGTTGGCATTCATCACCTCCAAGACTTGATCTTTAGATTTTTATATATAATCATACTTCAGCAAATAAGAAAGCATCCTACGTGGATCCAAAATGTGGTGGGCTTTAAAGCACCTAGTAAAAGAATTAAACATTTTAACTATTAAAATTCTTCTTTCATTGGATAAAATAAAGGTAGGTAATGACCATTTGTTCTAGTTTGCTAGTTGCTGGAATGCAGCACACCAGAGACAGATTGGCTTTTAATAAAAGGGGATTTATTTTGTTCTTCAGAGGAAAGGCAGCTAACTTTCCACTGAGGTTCTTTCTTACGTGGGAAGGCATAGGATGGTCTCTGCTGGCCTTCTCTCCAGGTCTCTGGTTCCAACAACTTTCCCCGGGGTGATTTCTTTCTGCACCTCCAAAGGCCTGGGCTGAGCTGCAAGTACTGAGATGAGGTATGCCAAGCTGCTTGGGCTGTGCTACGTTGAGTCTCTCATTTAAGCGCCAGCCAATTAAGTCAAACGTCATTCATTGCAGCAGGCACGCCTCCTAGCTGACTGCAGATGTAATTAGCAACAGATGAGGTTCACATACCATTGGCTCAAGTCCACAGCAACAGAACTAGGTGCCTTCACCTGGCCAAGGTGACAACCGAATCTAACTACCACACTATTATACATAGGAATATGGAATGGAGATTTATAAAGCATGGTTTGGGACGTTAGTGCAGATTCTTGCAAAGACATCTAAATTAGAGCCCTCCTCAGAATTCCAGAGGTTATGGGAGTATACTCAGGGATTGCTTTGGAGATAGTGTGGGAGCTGGGGAGAAGCAAGTGGTTTTCCTCAGCCTTATTGTGCAAATAGAATGTTTTAACTTAAAGGTTTATTTTCTTAAAAAGTTGGGAAGTTAATATGGGGGACTGTGGCAACTATAGTTTTTCTGTCTAGTTCCATTTTCCTTCCATCTTTTCCCCTGCAAAACCTCATCCTTATTCCACACAGTATGTGTTCATGTGCTTGAGTGCAGCTCTCTTTTGGAAGCTGTTGTTTACTGTACTCCCCCCTCCCATACACACCTCTTCATTTTCCCCCATCCTAGAACCTTATAGCATCCCCTTAGGCACAGTGTCAGTTCCAGGATGGGCATGTGATTGAGCCACCTCAACTAGAGTCCTGTGGGGGACTTTCGCCCGAGTTAGCAAGGAGGACCGTGTTTACTTTTTGGGTTGCTTGTTTTGTTTTGGCTGCTAGGTGACCATCTTTCTGGCTCTGTGGAGAAACCCTTTTGAGGAATGAAGCACCTGAAGCGATCAGAGCCAGGAGATAGAGCCCTGATAACATTCTGGATCCAGCAAGGGTAAATCCACTCCACAGCTACTGAGCGCTTAGATGGCAAATTTGGGTTCAGCTAACTTTTTTTCTTCCACTTAGGATTGAGAAATACGTATTGGATCAATACTTCAGGGAAGATGGCAAATTACATACCACACTGGAGGGTGATTATTATTAAGAGAATCACAGAGGCTTGGTTTTTAGTTTCTTATTTGGCTTGGGTGTGATAAGTGACTCTACATTTGGCCAGGGACACATTCAAATAAAACACTTTGGATACCTTCTCTAAAATGTCTGTTCCCAGGACATGAAACTACTACTTAGTCCCCTAGTGTAGATGTTCTATTCTAGCAAGGTCTGGTGCTCCCTATTTGAAATACTGTGAGAGCCAGACCTGATAAGCCAATTCCAGGACAGTCCTTGCAGGAGGCACTCTCACTGTTACAAACCTCACATTCAATATACAGCTGTTTCAAGACTGCTTCTTTAGGATTTGTGAGCTCTTTTGGGGGTGCTACTATCCAGGGCATTCTGCAGATTACTGTAAAGTGGAATAATGCTCAGAATTAAGCCCTGAGATAGAAATTCTTGATGTAGCCACGGCCTTTGGTGTTTTAGGCTGGACTAATCTTGAGGCATCCCTCTTGATCAGGAATCATTGCCTTTTTAGCAACAGACACTTCCACAAGTAAAACTTTTAAGCAAAATGTTATCCTTTCTCCATTTTTTACTTCTCGTTCTGCTGTCCTACTCCCATCTTTGCAAGCCGCAGGACATCAGGTACAGGAAGAGAGGTATCCTTTTATCTTTCATCTCATCACCTTCAGTATCCTCAAGCCAGCGCACCTTATTTTACCATCCCATCCACTTACATTAGTTTACTATTTAATGTTTAGAATGTAAGCTCCAAGAGGACAGGGGTTGCGTTAGTTTTGTCCACCTTTATGTTCTTGGCAAGTCAAACACATAGAAGCTTGCTATATAATTTGTTGGATGAGTGAATTAAACTCCTAAATTAAGTGAATTTCAAAACTTAGTTTGATATTTTCAAAAATTTCAAACTTAGTTTGAAACTTTAGTTTGAAATTAAGTAAATTTCAAAACTGGTAGGACTGATTCTTATCAGATGTGTGGGGAAAGCAATTAGACTTTGTAGGAATACAAAGTCATTCTGTTTCTCTCTCTCTCTCTCTCTCTCTCTCTCGCTCTGTGTGTATGTGTGTGTACTTTCTTGTACAAAAGATGGTTTACTATATTCTTTGTTCTCCACCTTGCTTTTTCCCCCACAGTATATCCTGGAGATTACTCCATAACTAGTACATGGAGATTTCTTCATTCCTTTTTTACAGCTGTGTGAATAATGGATACTTTTGCCTGTGTAATTTTATTAACTGTTGCAGTATTCCCCTTTATTGGTTTTTCTTGGTATTTTTATCAACAATTTTGAGATTTTCAGTTTTTTCCTATCCTTGCCAAGAGAGTAGGTTTTTGCTAGACAGGTGAGAAATGGCATCTCAGTGAAGTTTTGTTTATATTTCTCATATCAGTATAGTTGAACATTTCTTTTAATAGCAAACTTCAATTTTTAGAGCAGATTTACTTTTACAGAAAAGTTGCACAGAACAGTTTTTGTGCAGTGTACAGTTCCTCTGTACCCCTGTATTAGTTTGCTAGCTGCTGGAATGAGATATACCAGAACAGGAATAGCTTTTATAAAGCGGAATTTAATAAGTTACAAGTTTACAGACTAAGGAAATGAAAGTGAACAAATTAAGGCACTAACAAGAGAGGTTACCTTTACCCAAGAAAGGCCCATGGGTTAGGAACAGCTCTCTCAGCTGGGAAGTCTCAGCAGTAGCATCTGCTGGTCCCTTGAGCCTGGACTCTGTTGCTTTCAGCCTCTGTTCCTGTGGGGGTCACTCACTTTCCTTCTCCAGAGGTGGCTTTCATCTCTTGGCTTCCCTTGGCTCTTTCCAGATTCTGGTTTGCTTAATGTCTCATGGGAAAGTACATGGCAGCATCTGCTGAGCTCTGTCTCCAAACATCCATGTCTCTGCTCTCTGAAGAACTGATTGTTCTCCAAGCATCTATATCTGCTCTCACTGTTGCTCTGAGGCTTCTGTCCTCTCTCTCCCTCTCCAAAATGTTTCTTCTTTTTTTAAAGGATTCTAGTAAACTAATCAAGACCCACCTGGATTGGGTGACTCACATCTCCATCTAATCAAAGGTCACATCCACAATTGGGCGTGTCATATCTCCAAGGAGATGATCTAATCAAATTTCTAACCTACAGTGCTGAATAGGAATTAAAAGAAATGGCTGCTCCCACAAGATTGGATCAGGATTAAAACATGGCTTTTCTGGGATACATGGTATTTTCAAACTGGCCCAACCCCAGACACAAATCATTTCCCGTTACTAACGTTCATTAGTGAGGCATGTTCATTACAACTAATGAACCAGTATTGACATTTTATTAGTAACTAAAATCCATGGTTTATATTAGGGTGTACTCTGTGTTGAGCAGTTTTATGGGTTTTAACAAATTCATAATGTCATGTATCCACCATATGGTTTCATACAGAATAATATCACTGCTCTGAAAATGCTCTCTGTTCTCCATAACTGTCCCTTTTCCTTCCCCTGAACTCTTGGCAACCGCTGATCTTTTTACCATGTATTTATAATTTTGATTTCTCTGCAGTGTCATCTAGTTGGAATAGTATATTGCCTTTTCAGACTGGCTTCTTTCACTTAGCAATCTGCATTTAAGTTGTTCTCTTTTAAGCCTCCTTTCATTTTATTGCTGAATAATATTCCTTTATAAAGATATACTACTGGTTATCCATTTGCCTAGTGAAGGGCGTCTTGGTTACTTTCAATTTTTAACAATGGAGAATAAAGCTGTTAAAAACTTTCCTGTGCAGAGTTTTGTGTGGAATTCAGTTTTCAGTTCCTTTGACTATGCTTCAAAATGTTTAAAGGCTTTTGCCTTACTTTTCCATGAACTTTTGTTTCATGTCTTTTGCCTGTTTTTCTGTCAGGTTTTTGGTCTTTATTGTCTCGATTTTTAAAGAGAACAGAACTTCTTTCTTTGAGAGATAAGTTGTTAATTTTATTTTATAGTTCATCATTTATCTTTTGATTTTGCTTACGATTTTTTTGGCCATGCCTAGATTTAAAAAATAATGGAATGACAAGTGTTCTAGGCCTTTTTTTCTTTTTTTGCATTGGCAGGCACCAGGAATCAAACCCTGGTCTCTTTGGCCTGGCAGGAGAGAACTCTGCCTGCTGAGCCACCGTGGCCCACCCTCTAGGCCACCTTTATGTATGTTTTGAATAGATGGGGAAAAGGGAGGAATTCCTTTTCAGGTCTGCATTCTTTAACCTTTTGGGGCTGCTATATTTCAAAACAACTTTACTCACTATATTCCAGATTTTGTTTTGATTTCTTTGCTCACTATTTAACAGCAAATCATAGAATACCAGCTACTCCTGTTGCTTTAATGATTACCTTGAATGAAATTAGAATTCATCTATCCTATGCTTGTCATTTTAAAAGCAATTGCTTTATCATGTTAATTGTTTTTGTAGAACCACGTTCCTGCCTTTTCCCCTCTGTGTATTTACTTAATTTCCAAAGTGTAGATTCTAGACCAGAGGTTTGCACGCTTTTCTGTAAAGGGCTGGATAGTAAATATTTTGGGCTTTGCTGTCCATATAGTCTGTTTTACAACTATTCATTTTTGTTGCTATGGCATGATGGAGCCATGGATAATATATAAATGAATAGATGTGGCTGTATTCCAAATTGTACAAACAAGTAAAGGCCATGGGCTCTAGTTTGCCAAGCCCTATCTATTCTAATTTAACTCCCCTTTGACCTTGTTAACTGCTTTCTTCCTTGCTGTTATCTGAGTAAGTTGAAACCAGTTGCCTTAACTACAAAATCAGTTTTAGAGCCAGGGAATTCAGTAAATTGTTTGGATGATAATTAGATTTTATTTACTTTTTTTTTGATGTAAGCTATTGGCACAAAATTGCAACACAAATGAACACATAAGAAAATGTTTTTCTTAGAAAATTAAAATAACTAGAACATGTTTACAACTCCTTGTTTTTTGGATGACTTGGGAAATTTTTATTAGTGACAAAGGAAAAAGCATAAAGCTAAAATATGTGCCATTTCTATTTCCACTGGTCATCTATCACCAATCTGTCTACCTACCTACCTAGTCTAGCTAAATAAACACTGCAAGGAAATACATCAAAATTTTGACATTAGTTTATCTGTAAAATGGGATAAATGACTTTTATTATCTTTTTTATACTTCCATTTGATTTTAACTCTTTTCTATGAGTGTGGATTACTTTTATAATAGAAAAAAGTGTTGTTAAAAGAAACTGATGTTTACATGTAACTGGCTTATATGTAAAAAGTGCCAAGTTTGTTAATGGCTTAAGGATGTATTAATTGCAATATTATAAAGATGTGAATATGTACTAATGGAAATGGCATATAATTGGTAGCAAAACTGAAATGGCATATAATTGGTAGCAAAGCTGATACATGCAATATAAGAAAATTACTTTATACTTAGAAGTAATCTCTAGCATCTTATGATTTTTTCAAAGCTGTTAAATGGTTCATAGTGATCAAAGGCTTTAAATCTGTCTCCTACGAATGATTTTTTTTTTAGAGTTAAGCAGAAGCTAACAGTTTTAGATATCTTGAGATTGAAATGTCTGTGGAATGGCACTTAGATATTTAGGCTTAGAATGTGTTTGAGAAGTTGGCAGTTGGATTTGGCCAGTTTAAGTGTTGTGTCCGTTTGGATTGTATGCAACTGCAAATAACAGAAACCAGATAAATGATTGCTTATATAAGTAACTTGAAGAGTACAAATTTTAAATTTAGTTTTAATTTTTAAAGTTCAGGGTATGCATGTATGCTAGTACACCATCAGGGAGTGAGGCTTTTCCCATCCTGATTTATCATCCTTAGGGTGTGACTTTTGACTTCATGATAGCAGAGGAGCTGTTGTACCTCTAGAAATGACATCTGTTACCCAGACAGGGAAAAGGAGGAAGGGGAAAGAGAAAGGAATATGCCACTTGGATTTGTCCCATTTTACCAAAACTATGTCTTAGATACAGCCTCAGCTGAAGGGAAACTTGAGAAATTTCTAGTAGTAGGTACCTTGCTTTAAAAATCATCACGTTTAGTGATGTGTGATTGTGAAAACCTTGTGTCTGATGCTCCTTTTATCTACCTTGCCAACAGATGAGTAGAACATATGGAATAAAAATAAATAATAGGGAGAACAAATGTTAAAATAAATTTAGTTTGAAATGCTAGTGATCAATGAAAGGGAGGGGTAAGGGGTATGGTATGTGTAAATTTTTTTCTGTTTTTGTTTTATTTCTTTTTCTGAATAGATGTACGTGTTCCAGGAAATGATCATGATGATGAATATGCAACTATGTGATGATATTGTGAATTACTGATTATATATGTAGAATGGAATGATCAAAATAGGAGTGTTTGAGTTTGGTGTTTTTTGTTTTTAAAAAAATAAAATAAAATAATTTTTTAAAAATTACATTTATTGTAATTCTGAATAACTTACTAAGTTTGTTATATTTTTTGATACAAAAAAAGATACTGATGTTACTTTTTCCTGACTGTACTGATAAACTCTTATTTTGGAAGGAAACTTTTAGAAATATTGGCAAAAAAATTAGAAGAATAAAAATTACAAATCAAGTTTCTCAGCATGGGGAAAATACAAATAGCTGAAGGGAACACAAAAATGGACTAATTGGGATAGTTGTAAGTCAGTTTATTTAGCATTTATTTCTTTAGTATTAACATATATATAAAATGTGTTTTTAGTATTAACATATATATAAAATGTGTATGTGTGTTTAGTATTCTGTACAGCTTCTGACTCAGTGAGTAGTAGGCACTCAGAATTTTGTGGATTGATTTTATTAACTTACTAGGTTTCTGCCTTATTGTACATTTGTGGATTCATGGTCAATCTGATTCTCTTTCATTTACCACCATATTTTGGGTAAAGGGAAAGAATTCCTT
This sequence comes from Myrmecophaga tridactyla, assembly GCA_004026745.1. Taxonomy (NCBI): domain Eukaryota; kingdom Metazoa; phylum Chordata; class Mammalia; order Pilosa; family Myrmecophagidae; genus Myrmecophaga; species Myrmecophaga tridactyla. The sequence continues at coordinate 44,557 of PVIY010007510.1, read as the reverse complement.
CCTATCTTCTTACTTCATCTCCAACCTGTGAATGCCCACAGTTATGAGCCAATGAATGATGGTAATTAAAAGTGAAATACTCTTGTTTACTGATAAAATGTTCTTAAGTTACATTCTTACTTTTCAGTCAAAATCCCATTTAAAATTATGAACTTAGAAATGGAATGTTTCTTTTTTCAAATTTAAAAGTCTTTTATAATAAAAGTATATTTTAATCCCTTTATTACAAGGATATACCTTGTGGTGAAGTTTTATTTACAGTGGTTATAAAGGATATTTGCCCATCTCTTTTTTAGCCCCTTTATCATCATTTAGATTGCGTGCATATTTAAGACTCTTGAAAAGTACGTGGCTAATAGTATTCTTTGTTTTGAATACTTGATCTTAAACTATATATTCTTGATGTTTTCATGTAACTTTTAGTTCAGGTCCAAGAAGTTTTTAAAAAGGTGTGGGCAATTAATTATGTGACTGAGAAAAATAATTTCCTCCAAGTTTACTCTAGCCTTAAAAGGTTAATGATTGTCAAGCATCTTTGATGCATATGTGCTTCATATGCATCAAAAGTTTCTGTTTATTTCAAAAGGTAAGTATGAACTTTACCTTTCCTCAGTTTGTTTTATAAAACTATCAATTTATTACTTAAAGTTTATAAATAAAGTTTTTGTATTTTATGCAGTCTTAGCTTAGGTCCTAAATTAGGTAGAATGTATGAACAATTATGAATGTAGATTTCAGGAATGAAACTTCTTTCATAGCTATTGACATAAGAAAATTTTAATATTTTATTTTTAATGTTTTATTTAAAATGCCAAATTTTAATTTATTATGTATTCCTTAAACTTTGTCTTTTAGTCTTTCGTTTTATGTGTACTTTTTAGTGTTTTATTATGGTTAGTAGGTTCCAAAGTAGTTAACTAGAATATACTTTTGTTTTTCATAGCATTATATCTTAAAGGACATTCTGAAGAATATGGTTCCCTTGAGATATGCTTTTCCAAAAAGGGTTCTGTGGTCAAATATATTTGGGAAAGACTGCATATTATATCCTCTTTTTAGAAAGTCACAGTGTACATTATCACATTGAGGTCTTTGAAAAATGATGTAGTAAATCAGTCAGTCAACTTAGCATGGCCTAAGCCATTGTTACTGATTTGAATTTGTGGTGGACCCAGAAAAGCCATGTCCTTTAATCCTCAATTGAGTATTGCTGACTGGGAGCATTTTGATTGTTCCCATGGAGATGTGGCCCACCCAATTGTGAGTGATAACTTTTGGTCATATAGCTTCCATGGAATTGTGACTCCACCCATTAATCCTTTAAAAGAGGAAACATTTTGGAGAGTCCTTTTTAGAGTCACGAGACAGCCACAGCAGAACACCACAGAACCACAGAGCAGAGTCCACCAGTCAGCGACTTTTGAAGATGAAGAAGGAAAACGCCTCCTGGGGAGCTTCATAAAACAAGAAGCCAGGAGAGAAAGCTGAGAGACTTCGCCACATGCCCTTCCAGCTGAGAGAGAAACCCTGAACTTCATCGGCCTTTCTTGAGTGAGGGTAGCCTCTTGTTGATGCCTTGCTTTAATTGGAACATTTCCTTGGCCTTAGAACTGTAAACTAGCAACTTATGAAATTTCCCTTTTAAAAAGCTATTCTGTTTCTGGTATATTACATTCCGGCAGCTAGCAAACTAGAATACCCGTTGTTTCCCAAACTTGTTTGATAACAGAAACTTCCACTTTTTTTTTTTCCCACTTACATGCCAGTGAACATCCTAAGGACTTCCTGTGATCTGGTGTTCCACATAGTTATTTTGGGATGTACGATTATATTAGTTGTAGCTTGCCTTCTCTATCTTGCTTTACAATATGCAAATGTAGTGGCTATATTCTTATCTGCTACACATACTCCATGCACATATGTATATATATATATACACACACACACATACATGTATACATAAATATGCACATTCATAAACATGCACACACAGATATATACATATGTGCATGCTCACATCTAATTTATTTACTATAATACCTGTGGTTGAATCAGAAAATATGTAGTGAGTAAATGCATGAGAGACCCTTACCAGTCCTTTTTAGATCCCCAGCTGTCTTTTACAAGATGCTGAAAACCTTGCTACCAGGCTTAAAATGGTGTGATATTCTGGAGTATACAGGTATGTTCTTTCTAGGGACACCAGAGATATTAAAGGCAGGCTATTTTCAATACTGTTTCAGTATTAAATGTGTCAAAGGAAAAGACCCTGGTCTTTGTATCTGGAGAAACAGGTTTATTTCTGGATTTTACCATTTTCTACTCATGAGACCTTAGGCAAGTTATGGATTTTCTCTGAGCCTCAGTATTATCAGGAGAAATTCTCTAGAATTTCTGTATTCTAGAGAAATGGAACCAACAGGAGAGATCTGTAATATGAGATTTATTAAGGTGTCTCATGCAACCATCGGAATAGAAGAGTCCAAAATCTGCAGGGCAGGCTGTGAAGCTGGCTGCTCCAATGAAGGGTCTGGATGAACTCCACAGGTAAGGCTAGCTAGCTGAAGAAGCAGTGAAAGAGTCTCTCTTCTTACTTAAAAAGCCTTCAACTGAGTGGATTATCTTATCCTGGGAGACGTGCCTTAGTTGATTGCAGATGTAATCAGCTACAGACACAGTCAACTGACAGATACCTTAATACACCAGTCTTCTGGTTTATCAACCAGCCACGAAATATCCTTGCACAACAGTCGGGCTTGCCTGACCAGACAACTGGGCATAATCGCTTGGCCAAGTTGACACCAGAACCTAACCATCACACTCAATTTTCCTCATCTATACAATGAAGATGATGTTTACCTTATAGGGTTCTTGGAATATAATGCGATATATGTATCGACCATATAAAAAAAACTTAGAATCTGAAGAAATGGAAGAGCTTATTGTAAAGTTTATTTGGAAAGGAAAGAGGCCTTGAATAGTCTAAAATATATTGAAGAAAATGAAATGAGAGGACTCATGCTTCCTGACTTTAAAGCATATTATATCATCTACAGTGATTAGAACAGTGTGGTACTGACAAAAAGATAGGCATATTGGTCAGTGGAATTGAATTGAGAGTTCAGAAACAGACCCTCAGGTCTATGGTCAGTTGATTTTTTTTTGTGTGTGTGTGTGTGGGGGGGGAAGCTGCATGGTCTGGGAATCGAATCTTGGTCTCCCACATGGAAGGTGAGCATTCTACCACTGAACCACACATGTGCCAATGGTCAGTTGATTTTTGACAAGGCTCCCAAGTCCATTCAACTAGGACAGAACAGTTGCTTAATAAATGGTGCTGGATATTCATATCTAAACAAATGAAAGAGGACCCCCATCACACTCCCTATACAAAAATTAACTCAAAATAAATCAATGACCTAAATATTAGAGCCAATGCCATAACACTAAAAAATACAGGGAAACATCTTAGTGACCTAGTTATAGATGATCATTAATTAGACCATACACCCAAAATACAAGCAATGAAAGAAAAAATATATAAATGTGACTTCCTCAAAATGGAATATTTCTGTGCTTTGAAGGGACTTTGCAAAAGGGTGAAAGGGAAACCAACTCAATGGGAGAAAATATTTGGAAACCACATATCTGATAAGGGTTTGATATCTGGAGTATATAAAGAAATCTTACAGCTCAACAATGAAAAGATAACCTAATTTAAAAATGGGCAAAAGACATAGACATTTTTCTAATGAAGAAATACAAATGGCTGAAAAGCACATGAAAAGATGTTCTTCTTCACTAGCTATTAGGGAAATGCAAATCAAAACTACAATGAGATGATATTTCACGGCTATTAGAATGGTGACTATTAAACAGGAAACTAAAAGTGTTGCAGAGGATGTGGTGAAATAGGAACACTTATTTACTGCTGGTGAGAATGTAAAATTGTGTAGCCGCTGTGGATGGTGGTTTGGTGATTCCTCAGAAAACTAACTCTAGAGTTGCCCTATGCTCCAGCAATCCTACTACTCAGTATATTCCCAGGAGAACCAAAAGCAGGGATGGGAACAGACTTTTGTACACCAGTGTTCATAATGGCATTATTCATAATTGCCAGAAGATGGAAACAATCCAAATGTCCATCAACTGATGAATGAATAAACAAAATGTATGTACATATGACATATGATGGGCTAATAATATTCAGCAATAAGGGATGAAGTGACAAAATGTGACAAAATGGATAAATCTTGAGGACGTTATGTTGAGTTTAATAATTCAGATAAAAAAGAACAAATATATGATCTCACTAATATATGTATTATGTATTATATACACTATGTAAACTCATGGACATAGAATCTAGAATTTAGGTTACCAGGGATAGAAGAGGCTGGAGAATGGGGAGCAGTTGTTTAGGATATGCAGAATTTTAACTAGGTTGAATTTAATGACTGGAAATGGATAGAGGTGACAGCATATTACTGAGTGTATAATTAATAGTGCTGAAGTGTGAGTGTGGTTGATAGGGGAAGTTGAGTCTTATATGCTAACAAAGGGAAAGACAGAGGTTAAAACATGGTACTATATAACTCAACAAATCTCATGGTGAATGATGACGTTGATTAACAGTATAAATGTAAGAAGAAATTCCTCCATGGACTATAACAAAATGTACAAAACGATTACAAGGAGTTAACAATATTTGTATATGGGGGAAAAAACTCACACCTATTTCAAAGTATGGGCAGTTAACAGTAATATCTTAATATTCTTGTATCAGCAGTAACAAATGTACCACACCAATGCTAGGGATCAATGATGGAATAATAAGGGGTAAAGGATGTTTTAGTTTTTTTCCTTTTTTGCTTCCTGAAGTAATGAAAATGTTCAAAAATTGATTGTGATGAATTCAGAACTATTTGCTACTGTGGGCCATTGATTTTATACTTTGGATGGATTGTATGGAGTGTGAATATATCTCAATAAAATGGCATTCAAAAAAACAAAAAGTTAGGTGTGTTCAGTTGGTTTGGAGTTTCTGTTTGGAATGATGGAAAAGTTTTGGCAACGGATGGTGGGTTTGGAGGCACAACTTTGGGTATGTAGTTAACACTACTGAATTGTATATTTGAAAAGGGGAAAAAAGAGGAAATTTTAGAGTTTGTTACCATACAGATGTACAAAAATCCCATATAGCTGTACAAAGCAATGCAAATTATGTGCTAAAATCAATAGCACAATTATAATAATGTTTCATGAATTGTAACAAAGGTAACACATTACTGCAGAATGCTTAAAAAAGGGAAAACTTCATGTGTGAGAGGGTGGTATATGGGAACTCTGTACTTCTTGCATGATTTTCCTGTAAACCTACACTGATTTGATGGTGATCATTTAAATAAGTTTTATACCATTTATAAATTAATTGGAAATAATGCTGTGGATTTTAGTGATCCTGATATGGGTTATATCTATTAAAAAAACAAACGTGATTAACCTAAATTTTCCATTCCATATGTGTTTTGGATTAAGAAAATACCTGTTTTTTCATTTTTTGATTGATTTTCTTACTCTGAATAAAAAAAGTTCTTAATTTTTTCTGTTAATGAAGAGTAGTGGACTTATTTCATTCTTGTTTAAAACCTCTGACCTCCTCTAATAATGAAAAGGAAACCTCCACAAACTGAAGACTATGTTAATGCTTTTACCTTAGATCTCTTAGTATTTGCTGGTCCCTCTACCTGGAATGTTCTTCCCATGTGGAGGGCTGGCCTCTTCCCAGCGATCATATTTCAGTCAGCTCAACCTCTCAGTTTCCTGACCATCTAAAAAGAGATACATTCTAACTCTTTCTCCCTCCACCCTGCTTTGTTTTTTTCTTCATGATCCTTTTTTTTTTAATGTTTTTTTCTTGTAAAATATAACACATATACGAATCAAAGAAAAAAAGGAATAATTGTTAAAGCACACTTAAAAAAGTAGTTACAGAACAGATTCCAGAGTTTGTCATGGGCCACTATTCTACCATCTCAGATTTTCCTTCTAGCTGCTCTAAAGCACTGGAGGCTAGAAGGAGAATATTAATATGGAGATTCACCAAGTCATACCCATTTGTTAAATCTTATTTTCTCTATTAGACTTCCTCCTCCTCCTCCTCCTCTCATCCCTCTCCCAGTATATAGGCATCTTTAGGCAATGCCGTTCTGACTTTTTCATGTTGAAAAGGGGTGTTGATATTAAAGGATAAGGGAATGTAATCAATTTATCATCTTGGAGAGGCTGGTCCCTCTGGGTTACAGGATTTTTCAGACTCAGGAATCCTCTGGGAATTATAGGTTCCAGGAAAGCAAACTTAGTGCTTAGAATCTTTATAGAGTCTCTTACCTAGTTGTTGGTAAGAGATGTCCAGAGTGATGTTGGTTGGGGTTTAGCAAACCTTGGCAATTAGCACTATCTAACTTAAGGTTGCATGAGAGTAGCCTCTTGACTCTATTTGATCTATCTTGACCACTGATGCCTTATCTTATTATACTTCTTTTCCCCATTTTGGTCCAGAAAGCATTGTTGTTCGCACAGTGCCAGGACCAGACTGATCCCAAGAAGTCATGCCCTACATTGTCAGGGAGATTTTCCCTCCTGAGTGTCATGTCCCACATAGTGGGGAGGGGGATGATTTTCCTTGCAGAGTTGGGCTTAGCGAGAGAGAGAGGCCACATCTGAGCAACAGAAGAGGTTTCCTTGGAAGCAACTCTAAGGTCTTGTTATGGATGGTTTTAGCTTTTCCATTACAGAAATAAGTTTCATAAGAGCAAGCCTCAAAATCAAGGGCTTTGTCTGTTTTCTTGGGAGTCCCCAATATTTGAGAGGAACCTGGGGTTTCCCAGATGGGAAAGTTTAATAGTTCCATGTAATATTTATCTGTTTTTTTTTTTATTTTTTTCTGGACACTCAAGGAATTTTACCCTTCTGCTATTAACTCTGTCCAGTATCAAACCTTTGAAATAGTTCATGTGAGAACTTACTTATAACTGTACATTTAATCTCTGGAATATATCCTACTTCCAATCATATACCTTCAGTATGGTAATGTTACTATAACCCCACTAATTAGTTACCATCACGTCTATCCATTCCCTTGCATCTACGTTCAACTTCATTGGGTAGCTTTTTCCCTGTCTCTAGCTTTTGTGTACCTCAAGGTCTGTTGTGTTCTGCATTGTGACCTCTGAGATTACCATTGCCAGTATCATTATAGCAAAGTCATACAGTATCTGTCCTTTTGTATCTGACTTGTTTCATTCAGCATTATGTCTTCAAGGTTCAACAACATTGTCTAGTGCTTCAGGACATCATTTTGTCTTACGCTGCATAATATTCCATCGTATGTTTATACCACATTTTGTTTATCTGCTTTTCTGTTGATGGGCCCTTGGATTGTTTGCAACTTATGGGAATTGTGAATAGTGCTGCTATGATCATCAGTGTGCAGATATTTGTTCATTTCACTGCTTTCAGCTCTTCCGGGTATATACTGAATGTGGGTATTGTTGGGTCATCGGGCAACTCAATATTTAGTTTTCTGAGAAATCACCAAACTGCTTTCCGCAGTGGTTGTACCATTATACATTTCCACCAATAGGGAATAAGTGCTCCAAGTTCTCAATGTTCTATCTAACATTTGTAGTTTTCTGTTTGTTTAATAGCAGACATCCTTATAGGTGTGAGGTGATCTCATTGTCATCTTGATCTGCATTTCCCTTATAGCTAATGAAAATGAGGACCTTTTCATGTGCTTTTTAGCCATCCGTATTTGCTCTTCAGAAAAGTGTCTATTCATATCCTCTGCCTATTTTGCAATTGAATTGTTTGTTCTTTTGTTGTTGAGCTGTACAATTTCTTTATGCACAAGATATCAAGTCTCATATCCAATATGTGGTTTCCAAATATTTTCTCCCATTGAGTTGGTTGCCTCTTAACCTGTTTGACAAAGTCCTTTAAGATGCAGAAGATTTTGATCTTAAGGATCAAAAGAAAAGTAAGTACACATGACTAAAAAGCACATGAAGAGATGTTCATTTTCATTATGTATAAGGGAAAGGGTTATTGATATCCAATTCTCCCATGCCCATTTATTGAAAAGACTATTCTGACCAACTTCAGTGGATTTGGGGGCCTTATCGATAGATTTGGTGGTCTCTCTCCACACGCTCGGATCAATTCTTGAGGAATTGCCAAACTGTTTTTGGTTGATACTTTAATCTCTGTGCCAGTACCATGTTATTTTGACCACTGTGGCTTTCTAGTAAGCTTTGAAGTCAGGAAGTAATAATACTCCTACTTCGCTTTTCTTTTTTAAAATATCTTTAGCTAATGGGATAACCTTCCCTTCGAAATAAATGTGATAACTAGCTTTTCCAAGTCTTCAAAGTAGGTTCTTGGGATTTTAGTTGGCATTGCATTGAATGTGTAGATTAATTTGGGTAGAATTGACATCTTAACATTCAGCCTTCCTATCCATGAGCATGGAATGTTTTTCCATCTATTTAGGTCTGTCTTCATTTATTTTAGCAATGTTTTGTAGCTTTTGTTAAAATCCTTGACATCCCTGGTTAGGTTTATTCTTACTTAGATACCTAATATTTTGGTTGCTATTTTGAATGGAAGTTTTTCCTTAATTATTTCCTCAAGTAGGTTACTGCTTGTGTATATAGATGCCACTGATTTTTGTACAGTAATTTTGTGTCCTACCAATCTGTTGAATTTATTAGCTCAGATAGCTTTGCCGTAGATTTTTCAGGGTTTTCTAAGTATAGGATCATATCATCTGCAAATAATGAAAGTTTTTTTGTCCCTTCCTATTTGGATGCCTTTTCTTTCTTTCTCTTGTCTAATTGCTCCAGCTTGGACTTCTAGTACTATGTTGAAAGATAGTGGTAAGAAATCGGCATCCTTGTCTCATTCCCAATCTTAGAGGGAATCCTTTTAGTCTCTCACCATTAAATATGATGCTGGCTGTGGGTTTTTCATATATGCCCTTTATGATGTTAAGGAAGTTTCCTTCACTTCTTACCTTTTGAAGTGTTTCTATCAGGAAAGGATGTTGAATTTTGTTGCGTGCTTCTTCCAGCATCAATGGAGATGATCATGTGATTTTCCCCTTCCAGTTTGTTAATGTGCTGTATTACATTGATTTATTTTCTTGTGTTGACACACCCTTGCATTCCTGGTATAAACCCCACTAGATTGTGATGTATAATTCTTTTAATGTATCTTTGGATTTGATTTGCTAGTATTTTGTTGAGAATTTTTACGTCTGTTCATTAGGGAGATTGGTCTGTAGTTTTCCTTTTTTGGAATACTTTATCTGGTTTTGGTATTAGAGTGATATTAGCTTCATAAAATGAGTTAGATAGTGTTCTTTCTTCCTCAATTTTTTTAGCAGAGCTTGAGCAGGATTGATGTTAGCTCTTTTTGGAATGTTTGATAAAATTCTCATGTGAAGTGGTCTGGACATGTGCTTTTCCTTGTAGGAGGATTTTTGATGATTGCTTGAATCTTACTTGCAATTGCTTTGTTGAGATCTTCTATTTCTTCTCGAGTTAGTGTAGGCAATTCCTGTGTTTCTAGGAATTTGTTCGTTACATCTAAGTTGTCTGGTTTGTTGGCATATAATTGTTCACGGTATTCTCATTTGATTTGTAAAGTTTCTTCCAGACCCATTTTAATGACACCCTCCCTCTCATTTCTGATTTTATTTGCATCCTCTCTCTTTTTTTCTTTGTTAGTCTAGCTAGGGGTCCATCAATTTTATTTATTTTCTCAAAGAACATTTGGTTTTGTTGATTCTTTCTATTGATTTATTGTTCTCCACTTTGTTTATTTCTACTTAATCTTTGTTATTTCTCTTCTTTTATTTGCTTTAGGATAGTTTGCTATTCTTTCTCTAAATTCTCTAGGTGAGCAGTTATGTCCTTGATTTTTGCTCATTCTTCTTTTTTAGTATATGCATTTAGGGCAAAAAAAAAAAATCCCTCTCAGCATTGCCTTTGCTGCATCCCATAAGTTCTGATATGTTGTGTTCTAATTATTATTTGTCTCCAGGTATTTTCTGATTTCTCTAGAAATTTCTTCTTTGACCCACTGATTATTTAAGAGTGTATTGTTTCGTCCCATTTATTTGTGAAAGTTCTGGTTCTTTGATGATTATTAATTTCTAGCTTTATTCTGTTGTGGTCAGAAAAAGTCCTTTGGATAATTTCAGTTTATTAAATTTATGAAGACTCATTTTGTTACCTAACATATGATCTATCCTGGAGAACATATTATGTACATTAGAGAAAAATGTATATCCTTGTATTTTTGGGTGTAATGATCTATATATGCCTATTAGGTCTAATTTGTTTATCACATTGTAAGTTTTAGGGATTTAATTTCTTAGGTTTTTCTGCATATTACTGTTGCTACCACCATGTTTACCTATTGGGGGTATAGGTGCTGATAACCCTTCAATACTTTGGCCCAAGAATAGACAGTGGACAGGTGGATACATGTATGCCAGTCAGGGAGAAGGCACATATAAACAGAATTTCATTATAATGCAAGAAGTAAGGATTGAGGACAGGGTATTGAGTAAATAGAGAGTTGGAGATATTGGCCCAAAAGAGGAGGTCAATGGAGATTTCCAAGAGAAATCGTCTTCAAAGTTGATGTTATTTTTAACTTTATAACTACTTCATAGCAAAGTGTTTTTACTCTGCTGAATTGTATAATACTGAGAGTTTACAGTTGTAGAATGTGTGTAGTTAAATGACTAATGACATTTATTGTCTGCATTTATTTCAACAAGAAGGGACTCTCTGTTGTATATAGCTTTTTGCCTTATAACGTCAGACATAATCTTTGGCAGTTCATTGGTCTACACTCATCTTCCTTATTTGCCATTTTCTCTTTATGACATCTGATATAAGACTCAGTTATGTTCAAACTTGACGTTTCTCACTTTTATTTAGAACATCTGATTTAAAATACATTTCAGGATGCTTTTGTTTTAGGTTAATGAATAATATAAATAATGCCTATGGATATTATCTTTGAATTGGACTTTATTTCTTATTGGGATTCACAAAATACGAGCTTATTATTCATTTCTAAGAGTACTTACTGTGACATATAATTATAGGTTTTCAGTAAATAGAAGGACTATATGACGTGTGTTTACATAAATAGACCGTATTCATTTCTCCATATATCTGTGTGCGTGAATGTGTATTAGAGAACAATGGAGTCATAATTCTTTAAATGGAATTAAAAATTAATGTAAAGTTCTTCACTGTGTTACCATAATGCCAGTTATATAACCATTTATATACGTATTAATTAGTAGATGGTGGATAGGAGATCTTCTCTTAGTTTTTTGAGGCATTTGTATTAGTGGGAGTGTACTGGTGGAGAGTCAGCTTCTGGTTGACTAGAAGCCTGGATTTGACCCACTGGACTCTTTTTGCCTCTTTGTGATTGTCTTCATCCCTTCTTATAGCGGGCCTGCTTTCTTCATACAGTGGGCATGGCTTCAGGCAGCTTCCAGATTTTAATTCTCACTATTCCGTAACCAGAGAGAAATACAAAAAATTCCCTACAAAATAGTGTTCCAAAAATTCTAAGGACGGACTTTAATTAGCTCAGTTTTGGTTTTAGCTCCTTCCTGGACCAATGGTAGGGACTAGTATGAAGTTAACATAAGTTTACCTTGGTTGGAACGTCCAGCCCTCAACTCTGGTCTGGGAAGTAGTGTCACATAAGGGGAATGGTAGCTTTTTATCTGAGAAGGGGAGATCATAGGCCACTGGGGAGTAGTTGTGAATCTGGTTTAATAGTTCTGTTTCCCGTTACATTTAAACTTGAAATAACATACATATAATTGAAATTATTTCTTGAATTTACTTGTACATTTTTTGTTTACTCATCTTTTTAACTTTGAGTATACCCAATGTATAACTAGTGGTGAGCTCTAACAAATGACTGATAGAGCTTTTCAAGATATGATTTTCTCCCTAGCAATTTCAAATTACTAGAGGTAAATATAGACAGAGGTATCAGTGGTGCAAAGAAGACTGAGAAAGGAAGAGAGACCAGAGAAGCAAGAAGACAGTACATTTAAGTACTGACATTGTTATTTCTCTATAACCGTGTGGCAATGGCTTGATATTGTTTGGATAGGTAGACACAAATTATTATAACTCCCAAATATATTTTATACAACCTTGGCAAAATTTGTAGGTAAGCCAGTTGACAATAGGTAAATCTGTTGGCAATAGGTAAATCTACTGGCAATAGATAACTCGATTGGCAATTAGTTAAATACTTGAAGTAAAGAAACTTTGGTACAATTTCTTTTGAAAGCATAAAGCATTGGGTTAGCTATCACTCTTTGGCTCCAGGGGCCTTTTAAATTTCTTCTTGCCCCCCCCCCATGAACTTTTAACACCACAGATATACTGTACATCTGTTTATATACAGTATGCATATCTGTACTTTATACATAAAGAGTTAAATATAAAGATACTCTTGTTTTCAGTGCAGGATTAAGAATCAGTAAGTACATTTTTAAAGTTATAATTAAGAATTAAAAGACTATTAACAGGGATAGGCAACGGTGGCTCAGCAGGCAGAGTTCTCACCTGCCATGCCGGAGACCCAGGTTGGATTCCCAGTGCCTGCCCGTGCAAAATAAAAAAGACTATTAACATTTAACTTATAACTGTATATGCTAAGTAACTTTTAAAGGAATTTGTTTACTTTTGTAAATTATAATATATGAAATAACAAAATTATCAATTTATAGAAATGCATAGCAGCAATATAATCAAATATTTTCAAAAAATGCAAAACAATGTTTTTCCAGTAAAAATAAAATTTAAGTTATTTTCAGTGAACTTAACTTTTAAATGTTGCTTGATATGAGAAAACAACTTGTAACTTGACTAAATCTAGACATTCAATCAGATTCTGCCAACAGTTTACCTTTTAGCACTCGATATGATTAATGGTGGATTGAATAACTTTTGTAGAATTAAATAATGAAATATAAACACTTTGTCCTAAATTCCTAATGCCCAAATCACATGCAAAAGCACTGAGGAATAAATGTAACAGCCACAGGACAGCCCGTAACAAGCAGTACACAGACATGGGCCACCTCTCGGGACTTCATGACTAATGGGCTCAAGCACCTATCCTCTATAGTTTTGGTACATGGGTCTTTCTGACATTTTATGTGTCTTCCATGAATTCAGTATTGTTACTGCTAGAGTGATAAAGAAAAATCTAACACATGAAAATTATAGAAGGAATATTTGTCAGATAGTGTTGAGCTGGGATATTAAAGCCAATATCACTTTAATATCTAAGATATTTTTGCCTTCCACGATCCAGGTTTCTGGCAGGTGAGAATTCTACCACTGAACTACCCCTACACTACCCTCCTCAGGTAATTCTTAAAACTTTTGCACCAGGTCAGATTTGTATTGCAGTAAAAAGACCTTGGGCACAGAATCAAACCTAATATCTGAGAAGGGACAAGAAAGAGCTAGAAGGAAGTTTGCGTAAAGTGGCACCAAGTTTTCTGCAGTTTGTTTCTTTACTTGTAGACACCACAGAATTCAACTCTTAAAAGATGTCTTTTCTCCATCGTATCAGCCACACATGACCTTTATTTCATTGTGCAGGACTTAGGAATGCACCTTGAATAAAAGCAGTTTGTAGGGCAGTGCTAGAAATAAAAAGTGCCTCATTTTGTGGAATAGAATTGTCCCTGGAAATTTCAAAGTAATTTCAAAAGTGAAATTATGTTTTTCCTTTTAGGTTTTCTGTTACAGGGTAAAAGAATTTCTTCCCATAAAGAGATAATTTTACCCTGAAATATTTGAAAATAAAAATTTAAAACTACATATCCTGTGAGCAAACAATTGAAATATTTTAAAAGTGTATTTATCATATATTCATGATAGCAAGACATTTATGCTACCTTAGATTAAATTTAACAAAAGCTATGCAAGGCCTTTGTTATGAGACATAAGTAAATGCAACGGTGTACTGCATTCATGATGGAAAGAGTCAGTATCATTAAGATGGTACTATCCCCACATGAATCTGTAAGTTAAATTGCTGTCAATAACTGAGCACTTAAAACATGTTTTCATTTGGTATTTTCAAAGTTCACAAAAATAAAGAGAATGGTATAGTCAACCCCATGTACCCATCATCCTGCTTTGGAAGATATTAAGTTTTTGCCAATCTTGTTCCAGTGTTTTTAGTGGTGGTGGTGTAGGGGTGGCAGTTTTGCCTTATTTTGCTTTCCTGGAGAATTTTGAAACAGTAGCAGAACTCGTGCCATTTTATCTATAATTACTTTGGTTTGCATGTCTATGATTGCCTTATTTGAATCGTGATGTTAAAAACAACAACTAAAAGGTCCCCACACTGTATTTGGTTATGTCTCTTAAGCCTCTTTTATTCTATGATGGCGTTTCCCCTTTTTGTTCATGCATGTGATTTCTTGAATTTGTTAGTGGTTTTCTGTTTTTTTAAAATTTGTTTTGTGTGTGTTCAGGTGGTATGAGCCTGATTTCTTTATTAGAAACCTTCCACCAGAAGTTTTAGCATCTACCATGATTTCCTAAGGGGTTGAAAAAACAGTACATTTCTAATTATAGCATTCCTTCTGCTTTTATTAGTTAGAATTCTTTATAGAACTTTTTCCTCATCAGCTGTAGTTACCTTGAAACAATTTGTACTAGAAAAGAAGGATAAATGCACAGTCTTTTTCCTTTCTCAATTTTCAGAGTAATGATTTAATGCTTGCTTGTTTATCTGTTGCTGATAATAATTTATCCCTAAACTTAAGGAACAGAAATAGCAGCTGTTCTATTATATATCATGATATGATAGGCCAGGTATTTTGAAGGGCTTGGCTGGGCAGATATAAGATATTTAGCTGGTGGGTAGACTGGTCTAGAGAATCCAGAATGGCTTCATTCAGATGTCTGGTGCCTTGATGGGCATATCAGAGAATTTACATGTGACCTCTCTGGCATGGTGGTCCCAAGACAGTTGTACTACTCCCATGGCAACTTTGAGCTTACAGAATGTTCCAAGAGGCCAGTGGATGCTGTAAGGCTTCTTGATACCTAGCCTTGCAAGTCTCAGAATGTCACTTCTACTATATTCTATGATCAGCTAAGTCACCAAGACCAGCCCAGGTTCAAGGACAGGACAATTAGACTTTACCTCTCAATGGCGAGAGAAGGAAAGAATTTGCAGCCATTTTAGTCTAACATGATATCCTAGAAAATTTCAGTGGTGACTGTTGATTTTGAAAAATGTAATATCTTTACTGACTCATAAATTTTTATGTATTTGCTTTACATATTTGCTTAATTCATGTCAGTCATTAGTTTAACTTTTTTTCTTTTTTCTTTTTTTATAACATGGGCAGGCTCTAGGAATTGAACCCAGGTCTCTGGCATGGCAGGCGAGAATTCTGCCACTGAGCCACCATTGCCTGCCCTTCTTTAACTTTTTATTCTGAATTAATTTCAATCTTATAGGATAGCTGCAAAAATGAAACAAACCCCATATAGAGAGCTCCAACATGCCTCTCCCCACCCATCCAGATATGTAGATCCACCCACCCAGATATGAAGATCCACTTATTTTAACAGTTTGCCACCTTTGCAATATCGCTTTAATTATCAACTATTCTATCTACTGAAACTTTGAGAGCAGTTGCACACATTATATTCCTTGAACGCAATACTTCCATGTGAATTTCCTGTGAGCAGAGATATTCATTTATATAGTCACTCCTTCATTCTTAGTTCCCATTCCGTATCAGGTGTTGCATTTAATTGCCATTGTGTCTTTAGTTTCTTTCTGTTTTTTATTAATTGGAAAATTATTGATTTTTCACTACATTTTATGCATTTGCATTTTAGATCCTGTAGGAAATAAAAAGTGGAGCTGCAAATGAAAGATACAGTAGCACTATTATTTATATTTATCCATATCATTATCTTCACCAGAAATCTTTATTTCTTCATGTGGCTTCCATCTGTTATCTAGTGTCCTTGCCTTTCAACCTGCAGAACTCCCCTTAGCATCTCCTGTTGGGTTGGCCTAATGTTGAAGTCTCTCAACTTTTGTTTATCTGGCAATGTCTTAATTCCTCCTTCAGTTTTGAAAGAGAACTTTGCTGGATATAGAATTCTTGGTCAGCATTTTTCTTTTGCTTTCAGCACTTTCATATATCTTCCACTGCCACCTTGCCTCGGTGGTTTCTGATGAAAAATAGGCACTTAATTAGGTTATATAGGAGGAATATGTATAGTATCAAGATTCAGTTTCATTTTGGAGTTGTGAGTTCATGGGTTCTAATTACATTATTAACACAAGCAAAAAACACTTTATGGTAGCAGTTGCAGTCACAGTAATGTGTGAAAAACGGAATCTGTGATACAAAAGATTTTTAAAAAGGAACTATGACCTTCACTTTGACAGCTGTTTTTATGGATGGAGGAGGTGTTCAGGTTATTTGTCTCAGCTGGTCCCCCAAGGGAATGCCTCGATTAAGCTGAACTCCAGTATCAGGACAGGCCAGGGATAGTGGCAAAGGCAGTGATGGTAGCAAGTGCTGCTTTAAGACTGGCATAATCCAGTCACTGCCATGTCCCTGCTACCATCCGCATTCTCATGGTCTTCATCTTGTAATGTGCTCCAAAAGATTTAGTAAATGTAGGAGCTGTTAGCAAGGCTCTGATAAATATGCAAGTATTGTGATATATTGTAAAATCTGTACTTAAAGGATGATATTAGCCACTAGCAGAAGACATTCAGGAATCTTTTTTAGACTAATCAAGTCACTGAAGATTTGGGGGAATACCCAAGGCTCCAGCCAAGATGAATTGAGCATAATATAACAAAGGATCCAAATAGAAATGAAACTAAGAAAATGTAAATTTAAACAGTTTTAAATTGTACTGCCATTGACTAATTTATATTATTGAGAAGCTTTTTGAGAGGCAGCTTTGTTAGAGTCAAGCAGTATTTTCCAAACGTTTTGATGATGATGCCTGTAGCAAATGGTGCTTTTTGGTGTGCTGGGAAATATGGCAAGGATGCTCATGCCCCAGGCCCAGGAGTTCTGGCCACAATAGGCTGGAGCCCCTGTAGTTCAGTAGCTAGGAACACCTGAGTTTGACTTTCAGATTTACTTCTTTCATGCTCTTTGATCGGTTTACATTACTTGTCTGAGCTTTAGTTTAATCTGTCTGAAATATTGAAATAGTGCTATCTATTAATCTATGATGAGTATGAGAAGCAAAGATAAAAAACAATTTGTAAATCAGGGAGTATATAAATCCTGGTTAAAATTTGTAACGATTTTGTTTCTATAAAAAGAATATTAAAATGGCCCCTTATTGGAAAATTTATGTTTTTGGTAGCACAATATCTAATTTAAATTGTATGGTCAGGGCGGGCCACGGTGGCTCAGCAGGTAAGAATGCTTGCCTGCCATGCCCGAGGACCCGGGTTCAATTCCTGGTGCCTGCCCATGTTAAAAAAAAAAAAAATTGTATGGTCAGTATGTCAGAACATTATAAATTACATGGAATCTTGAATTAGGAGTGAGATCTTTGTTGGTTTGTGCAGATCAATATAATGCCTCTATACATTCCAAAATAATTTGGGCAGAGAATAAAAAATATTTTCAAAGTCTGCTTGGGGGACTGGGGAGAAAGGAGGAAATATTAAACTTCCCCATTTGGGGAATTCCTGATATTCTTGCAAGCATTGGGGACAACCAGTTTAATAGGCCAAGTCCTTGATCTTGGGGTTCACCTCTATAAAACTTGTTCCTGGAAAGGAGAGGCTAAGCCTATTTATAATTATGTCTAAGAGTCACCCCAGAGAACCTCTTTGTTGCTCATATGTGGTCTCTCTCTCTCTCTCTCTCTCTCTCTCTAAGCTGATGCAATATATGGATGCTCTTTTTAGTTTATGGTGTATTGGCATGGCTAGTAGGAAGTACCTGAAACTGTTGAACTGTATTCCAGTAGCCTTGATTCTTGAAGATGATTGTGTAACTATATAGCTTTTACAATGTGACCACGTGATTATGAAAGAAAAAAATTAGTTTCTCAAGTACTGAAAATGTAATACAATATTTGAATATTGGCCAGGATGAGAGCAAATGGCATGTGCACAATATCCATTCATTTTATCTATATTTACTGATCTAGATTTGAAGACTAGTACATGTTACTTGTTAGGAGCTTATATACCTGCTCTGCTATATTTGTGTGTCTGTCTGTACTACTTTCAACGATTCTGAAGTATGAACACTTGCTATGTATGTGCCTTATGTCAGCTATTGTAAAAGAAGCGTAAAACTGGATCTCTCATGGAATGTAATCTGGTTTTCAGGATATAGCATTCCTGTGAATTATAAATGACAAAGAAATACCACATATGGAAAATAATATGCAGAAAATAAATGCAAAAGGAACTTACAAAATGGAAAGCTCCATGCAATTTAGTGCAGTTTAGTGCAAAACACTCAGTAAGATATGTTTGCTATATGTGTAGTATTTAATTCAGATTCTTAGGAAAGGCTTTAAGGAGTACTGAAGAATTGATCAGACACAAAGGCTGGTAAAGTTTGGCTATTCAGAGAGTAATGGGGAAGGTACTTAAATATTATGTATTCTCAAGAAATTCATTTGGAGATACCTATTCATCTCTGAAGAGATAAAGACTGAGTTTTAGAAAAGAAATTTTTCCTAAATACTGTTATAAAGTTTGAGTATTTCTTTATGATTTTATTACTTCCCATCTGTGGTAGATGTTTTATTGAAGTTATTTGGATGTTATCATCAAGCTGTGACAATGATGTTTTAAAGGTCAGATGCGAAACACAATTAAATTTTCTAAGTGAGATAAGAATATGCATTAAGAGAGGCAAATGATTTGAAGTAGTTCTTTTTTTTTTTTATGTGGGCCATTTGATGACATTTTGAGGTGTTTAAATAAATCACAATGTTGTTTTTCTTCTTGATTGCAATTTTCCCTTCACTATTTGTGCAGCTTAAAAATAGAAACCAAAGTGTTTAAGTTTCAACATTATTGAGTCTACTAGCACAAACTTTATAACTCTCCCTGGAAACTTATGATTAAAATTATTTTGTTCTTATAAAAGTGTGATGATTCTGATTAATACCTATGTACACTTTGGTTTATAATAAATCAGATAAACCATCATTCCTGTACCTCTTTTTCTCATTAGTTTATTCATTATGATATCTTTAAGACTCCTGTAATATAAAATCTTGTGATTTTAATTTTTTACTTTTCCCCAATAAATGATGAATAATTGTCTCTTTCATAAGTTTGGAAATGAATTCTGGAAAATTGTTAGTTGTTATCGCCCATCTAAAATTATTTGAATATTGTTACTATTTGAAAAGGCTTTCTGTTAAATTTGTGGTACTGACTCATAATGCCACTGAAAAACAGGGTGTTTTTATTTTGGCTCTCATTTAAGGAGAAGTTGTTTAGGTAGCATAATAACTTAGACGAGCAAAGTTTCTTAGTACCTATCTGGAAAATTAAAGATGATATCTAGATTAAAAAAAAAGACTCATTTTTAAAATAAAAAATGACCAATGGTTACATATACATTGTAATAGTCTGTTACTGTTGTCTGTTTCCATGGTGACTGCTCACTTGTGTCCTTTCTGAGAAGGTCCCTGGACAGTGAGGTAGTATATAAAAAGTTGCATTAAAGTGATAAGATTTTTTTTTTGTAGCTCCAAATAGATTCCTTCTAACATATGGTTTTTTCACTATTGTTGTATTATCACTGGTTTGTAGGAATTTACATTTTTTCTACATGGTTTATTATTTTTTGCCATGTTTGGCATACAAGCAGTTAATTTCCTCAGGTTATGGAGAATTGATAACATTGCTATTAATGGAGTCTGTTGGCGTTTCTTAGATTATGTAAATAATATATTCATCTTCTCTTTTCACTTGATGTTTCTTGGGGGTACAAGTTATTCTGTGGAAAAGGAATTCTGAAATGGTTAGAATTATTAAATACTTCCAAACTGGCTTTGAAAGCTTCTCTGGGCTCTAAGCCAGTTCATTCTTGTCAGTGCTTTTACATGACCGAGGTCAATTACTTCAGAGCTTGAACAACTGCAGCCCTGGTAAATGGTCCGATTCTGTCTAGTGATACAATATGGGATCCTTTTAAATGCCACTATAATTGGTTTTTTAATAAATGCATTTTGATTTGGCAAGAATGTAAAAGCTATTTTGGAGTATTTTCAAAAGCATGTAGTTTGAAAGAGTGTAACTTGCTAATTTTGTGTCCTCTAATATATGTAACAAGAATGAGGTTTCAGTGTTTATTTAAGTAAATGAAAATACAATGAATATTTTCATTATCCAGATGAGCCTTTTATGATAAGGGAATTGCATCTACGTGGAAAGGTATTGAATGAGGTGCAAGAGGGCTAGGGTCCTGATCATGGCCTTTACGTGTACAGGTAAGTGAGTTTGTGACCTTAGAAGCCTCAGTTTTCTCAGTTTCAAGGAAATCTAGTCCGTTATTCCTATTTGTAAAACCTTCTGTATTCTGGGAATGCTTTGCAGATGAAATGAGTATGGCATTTTTGTGGCTCTACAAGTACTCTTATTTTACAGGACCTTCATGTTTGAGGGAAGGGTATAAAACTTGGAAATGTAGTGTCCAGAAAACAAAGTCTTATTGCTAGACAAAGCAGCACAGATTTTACACCTTAAAAGTGCACATATTGGAAATAAGCACCCAGGGGGCTGTCCCCAGGTTTTAATGTTTATCCTGAACATAGGATGTTAAAATTTTCGAATTTATAGACCTTTGCAAGTGTATGCTCTCTCCAGTTCCCCATAATTCCTACCTCTCTTGAGTCTCATATTGGACCATTTTATTGTGTTTTGCCTTTGAGAATGTTTGAACACTCCTGTAGGAGTGATGTACAGACCTAGAAGGACTTTGAGCGGGAGAGTAACATTGTCATGTTTTTAAGAAAACCTACTTTGGCAACACTGTGCAGGGTGGATTGAGTTAGGAGCTCAGTGGTGGTTAGAGTAACTAGCCAGTAATCTTGATTTGGTCCCCAGTATAGTGCTTAATTTTCTGAACAAACTGTAGAATAAGTTAGTCATGCGGTTAATCCAAATGATCTTTTGTCCTCATTTTAAAGTTGATGCATTAGAATATGAACTCAGTTAGTTCCATTTCACTGAGCTTCTCTTGGCATGGGAGTTGAATGCATGCATTGTGCCAGACACTTAGCTTAAAAAAATATATATATATATAAACATGCACATACTGTATGCACTTATGTGAGAAAGCTTTTCAAATAGTTCAGACTATATAAAAGTCCTAAATTTGTACTTAAGCAGTAAGTGTGTTTCTGTATATGGAGTTACTACTTGTGAGGAAATCAGAGTGGACTTTTTTTTTTCTCTTCCTGCTGCTCTCTGCCTTGCTATATTGTTGTCAAGATCAAATAATCTGGAGTCAGACAGTCCTCTGTTCAAATCTTGTCTCTGTTTCTTAAAATTTGAGTAAATTAGTTAATCTACTTAAGGATTGGTTTCTTAATTTATAGATTATTTTGTGGTTAAATGAAGCAACATATCAAAAGCACTTAGCTTTGCCATCTGGGCTATGGTGCTTGGTGTCTAAACAAGCATAAGCCAGCCTTCTGTTTTTTTAATGTGTTTGAGAGGAGGGAATATTTAGGGATAAAATATTAATCTCTGATCATTCATCTAAGACTTTTTGAATGATTGAAAACACACGTAAGGCCCACGAGTAAACATGACCACATGATGTAAGGAGATTTGCATGCACATGTATGCAAATATTGACCACACACAACATGAATTTAGAAAGTTAATCATGAATGGAAAAGGAATTTTCATTGTGTAAAATAAACATGAATGGTAAATTTGTAATGTAAGTGTCCATGTTTATACTAAAACAGAAGATCGATAAATATCCTTTTTTTTTTTCAACCTCTCTGTGGACAAGATTGAGTAAAGTACAGGGTGGATGAGGCAAAGAGATTTGGTTACCAAAGGGACCAAGAATCCTGGAGTTTATCTTTTCACCAAAAATTGCTGTCTGTTTATAATGGATAGGAAAACCAAACCACAGAGGCAAGGACTACTGGCCTGCACAAAAGATGCTTGCAGTGAAAGACGTTTTTAAAAGGCAGGTTTGTTTTGCCCTTAGCTCATATCCTATTCAGAATCCACTGGACTTCATGTTAACATTGTCCTAGATCACATCAGGAATTTTCTAATACGATGTTTGCTCTTACCCATTATCAAATCTTTGTCTTTCAACGACTTGTTGAAAGCAGAGCTTCTAGGAGCCCTCTTGCATGATGGTAGGCTTCACAGAAGGTGCATCCTAGTAAGGAACATTTTTTTGTGACCAAAACTACGATTGGCTGGTTTCAGCACCCTGCTTGAAGTAAGGTGTGTGACTGTTGCTGTGCTTTTTCATAGGCTCAGGTTCGAACAGTGGTTCAGTATGGGAGTGCGGTAATAACTGTAGTACTTCACGTGATTCTCTTTTCCCTTCTTTGCTGCAGAAGAGCTTAAAGGCCATAAAATCTAATTCATTCTGTCTTTACTCCCCTAAAATCTTTGACCCCAAAACTTTATCTTTCACTCTGAGGTAACTTCCCATCTTATTTCTTTATCTAAAATTTTCTAATGTAGATAAAATATTACATGTACATAGTTTTAAAAGTCAAGACATAATAAAAACAGTTAGTTGCCCATACCCACCCTCTTAAGCTCCAGGACCTAAATTTTTTTTTAAAACACTTTTTATTGTGAAGTATACATAGAAAATGGTAAATTTCAGAGTACATTTTAACAAACAGTTTTAGAACAAATTCAAAATATGATATGGGTTACAGTTCTGCCATTTCAGGCATTTCCCTCTAGCTGCTCTAAGACACTGGAGACTAAAAAGAAATATCAATATAATGATTCAGTAGTCCTACTCATTTGTTAAATACTATCTTCTCTGTTATAACTACTCCTTGTCCTTTGATCTTTCTCCCACACTTTAGGGATATTTGGGCAATGGCATTCTAACTTCTTCATGTTGGAAAGGGGTATCGACATTTGGGATAGGGGTGTGCAGCTGGTTGATGCTCTTAGAGAGACTGGTAACTCTGGATTTCAGGGCTTATCTGAGCTAAGAACAATCTGAAAGTTGTAAGTTTTTGAAAAATGAACTTAGTAAGTGAAACTTTTATAGAGTGTCAGAGCCCTGGGCATTCTTTAGGGTTTCCAGGAATATTCTAGGTTGGAGCTTAGCATACTATTCCAATCTCCAAACTTTTTAACTTTCTCCTATTTGCTTTCATGTTTCATATATATACATACATACATATATTTACATGTACATACACACACACACACACGTACCCCACACACATGTTTTGTCTTGCATTGTCAATTTTAGGCATCAGTTTTCTCTTATGCATGTTGAGGATTTAGGACTCTTATACTGTGTTTAGTTTGTAAGTTGCTGGAATGCAATATACCAGAAATGGAATGGCTTTTAAAAAGGGAATTTATTAAGTTGCAGGTTTACATGAAAATGTCTAAATTAAGTCAAAGCAATAAAAATGTCCAAACTAAGGTACTCAGGGAAAGTATCATTGGCTTAAGAAGGCCGATGATTTTTGGAGTTTCTCGTTCAGCTGGAAAGGCACATGGTCTGCTAACTTTCTCTCCAGGCTTCTTCAAAGCTTTCCCAGGGACGTTCTCTGTATTTATCTCCAAAGGTTTCTGGCTGTGCGGGCTCTGTTGGTTCTAAAGCTGTTTCCTTCTTAAATGGTTCCTCCTTAAAGGACTCTAGTAAGCAACCCCTCCTTGAATGGGTAGAGACAAATCTCCATGGAAACCATCTAATCAAAAGATTGCTTACTTACCATAATTGGGTGGAAGGTGGATTACATCTCCATGGAAACAATCAAACAGATCCCACCCAGTAATACTGAATGAGGATTAAAGAACTTGGTTTTTTTTAACTTGGGGTATATAACAGTTTCAAACTGGCACCAACTACCTTCTTGATCCCATTTTCCCTGGGGAGGGTATGTGGCCAGTTAGAAACTGTTGCAGTGTCTGGTTTAGAGTAGTGATAGTGATGATGGAAATAGATCAGATTACCGTTAGGAAAGTAGGTTCAGTAGGGTTTGCTGATAGGTCACATTTAAGGGTAGGTTGGAAGATGAGGAAGAAATCCAAGAAGACTTCTAAATTTTGACTTTACATCTGGTTGAATTTATAAATGGTATTGTCCTGAATGAGAATGGAGAAACTGGAAGGAGTGAGACAAAAGTTCAGTTTAAACTTTGTTTGCAATGTCTCTTCAGACATTTAAGTGCAGATATCAAGTAAACTGTCCCCTATCTGCTGCTTCAGCATTTGGCATGGAAATCTACCCGGCTGCTCAGGACAGGTGTAAGTCATCATTTCTGTTCCTTTCCCCCTACTCCTACCTTGTCCATTACCAGTCCCGATTTCTACTTCCTTATCTTAAATCCAGTCACTTCTCTTTATCTTCACAACCTTCACTTTATTCTCACTTAGATTATTGCAGCAACCTCCTAATGGGCTCCATTCTTCCACTCTTATCTTCCTGCAGTCTCCCTTTCACAGAACTTCCAGTCTTTTCTGAATTGCTTTTATCTTCCTGTCCCTACTAACTTCTTGTTGTTGTTAGCATAGACTCCCAACTCCTTAATAGGCTTTTGAAAATATTCCACACTCTGACATCAAGGTTTGTGGGTTCTCCTGTTTCTCTTTTTCCCTCCTTCTCAGTGCCCTAGTGACACTGAGCTACTTCTGTCGGTTCTTCTTTTGTACCATCTCTCTCCAGACAGTTTTTTGCCTAAGCTGTACATTCTGTCTTGAACACGGCTACTAGTCCTTCAAATCTTAATTTAGATATAACTTCCTTTGGAAAGTCTTCCCTCATCTTCAGAGATCAGTGAATTGCCCTGGTGTGTGCCTTCATCAGTATCCTCTGCTTTCTCTCGCAAGAGGGAATACAGCATTTAACTGCAACTGTTGGAATTGCTCCTTGAATTCCTCCACCCCACTTTTTTTGGGTAGGAGTTGTTGTCTGTGTTATTCACTGCTGCATTCCCAGTACCTCTGACTGGGTCTGGTATCCAGAGGCCTTCAGTAAACATCTGCAGTTAAAAGAATGAAGGTACAAATAAATGATTAAAAAAGTAAACATAATAACAGAATACTTAGGTCCAATAGTAAAGTTATCAGTGTGTGACGTTGAGGAGTCTGCTCTTAGTCAATAAAATAGATGTATTTTCAGGAAAACAACTTTTTGTGAGTGATGATAGCTTTTTTTTTTATCTATATTAAGAAATCCCAATCTGTGTAGTTCACATTGAAACTGAAATTCTTTCATTTATCAACATTTTTGGGGTGCACATATGTCAGGCACTGTTGTGGGCACTAGATTTAAAAGGATGAAAAGAAGAATTGGTCCTTGCCCTCTAGGAGTTCAGACTTTTGTGGCTGGAACAGATCTGTACAGATCCTTTGGTACTACCGTATTTCCTGATGGATTACCATGGGTCTGGCATTATACCAGGTTCTGGAAAAAGAGGCTGACACAGTCCTCCACTCAGCAAAATATAATGTAAGTGTTAAAAGGAAGCCAGGGAGAGGGACATGGGAAGCATTGGTAGAAACTTAACGACAGTCAGGTAAAGACCAGGGCAGGTGTTAACTTGGAGAATGTGACAATGGACAGGTTTTTTGTTTTTTTTTTTTTGGCTCAGTGCTGCTTTTCCTCTTTCTTAAAAATCTTCAGTCTTTAATTATAAGCATTGGCTTTATTATTTAAAAAAAATTTAGACTCGTTCTTATTTCTAAAGGAAGTTATGAGCAAATTCCGTTTAGCATGATTAATAAATTGCTGAGTAAAATAACATTTAAATAATACATTCGAATATCTCATTTATCATGTTATTCAAAGAGGTTTTAGTTGATGGCTCTTTGCTTCCTGTATGCTGGATTAATTATATTTTAAGCACCTGTTTATATAAATCTATTGATTTGACCTATACTCAACTGTTTACATTTACATATTGTAGTTGTACACTACCATAGATTGCTCTATTTGTGAATTGTAAGTTTTTCATTAATGTATGTTTTGAAATCCTGCTTTTAGAACTTTATTTGCTTTTATATACTTAACTATATCCATTGATATAGTAACACTTTATAAAAGGGCAATGCTATTTATTTTCCAAAGGCTTGCAATATTTACTTAGCAGTTTGCAGTTTGAAATAATGAAGCAATACTGATGTACAGTTCCCATTGCATTTTAAAAACCTAACTAGTTAATTAGCTTAAGTGGTTTTGTCAGCCCTATTGACAGTTGGAGGCTCATAGTGCTTGCTTGTCAAGCTGCTTAAATGAAACATATAAGAATGGCATTTCTATGCTTAGCTTCTTTCCCTTTCTTCCCTTGAGACATGAGTTGGCTTTCCTTTTTGCGAGATAAAAACAAAACCAGATAATGTCAGCCTACGCTTTTGCTTCTGATTAACATGGGCCTTTTATTTAATTTCATGTTGGTGTTTTTCTAATCCTTTGTCTCAGTGAGATAGATTCTCTTCATATCCTTTATCCCATCTGTCTTTTATGATGGTCGCTTTTAAGATTTTGTTTCATTTTTGTTTTGGATGCCTTTGAGGCCATTTCAGTGATGCTTTTGCTAATTTGAGGACAGATTATAACCCGATCATGTATTTATTGCTGAGTTTTTCTTGTTGCCTGTAAAGTAAGGTGGTCTTATCTGCTTCTGTTCTTTTTACTGCCTTTCAGATGTCCTTGGTGAATGATGATTTGATTTGTTGCTACTTATCGTTTTCATCAAGCTTTATATAAATTGTGGAATTTATCCACAAACCTATATTTGAGAAAATAGTTGAGAGGAGAAGCACACTTGTGTATAGGTGGGGTGAAGAGGAATGGAGTGTGGTTTCATTTTTGACATTAAGCTTATGTTGATGAGGCATCATGTGCAAATCTCCTGGCAGAGTTCAAGTGAAAGATGATATATATTTGATGGATACATACTTAAGAATCACAGACAAAGAAGTACTCATATACCACAAGTTACTATTCATTAAATACCTACTAGGTACTGGTTCTGTGATAAGAGCTTTACAAACATGCTATCTGTGCCTCAATTTTCTTAACTATAAAAAGGATATAATAGTAGGATTCTTGTTGAGGATGAAATGAGTCAATATATGTAAAGTTTTTTTAACAGTATCTGACACCTAATGAGTAATATTTAAATATCAGTTTTAATCCTCCTCCTCATCAACGCAATTTAATTCTTTCAACATCCCTTTGAAATGAGGTATTGTTATACAATTCTTGAGACTCTGGGGCTTTGAACAATTTAAACACTCTACCAGAGGTCATATAACTAGTAAGTGGCAAAGTCAAGATGGTCAA
This sequence comes from Myrmecophaga tridactyla, assembly GCA_004026745.1. Taxonomy (NCBI): domain Eukaryota; kingdom Metazoa; phylum Chordata; class Mammalia; order Pilosa; family Myrmecophagidae; genus Myrmecophaga; species Myrmecophaga tridactyla. The sequence goes on along the minus strand of PVIY010007510.1, from coordinate 16,908 downwards.
ACTATGTTCTTAATACTCTTGTCTCTCATCTACCATTGTGAGTCAGTTCAGTAGAGGCCCAGAAGTGTAGAGGAAAGAGCGAGAACAATTATTTCTAACTACAGGAGGTTGTTTTGAGTACTAAATGGACAATGCTCTTTCAGAACTCTGGAAGCAGAGCTTTCTAATAAAAATCATCAGTATAAGTGAGAAATTCTTACAGAAAATGAGAATGAGACTTAACATTTGAGAGCTGTTGGAGGCGAACAAAAGGTGGGTGGAGGGAGAAGATCGATGTAGAAAGTCAGAGAGAGGGATAAGAGAAGAATAGTGTAGCTTCTGCATTTAGGGACAAGGGAGTTTCCAGAAATACCTCTTGGCTGACATGGTGCTGTATGGAGATCAAGGAGAATGAGGACTGAGAAAAGCAGTCTGTTAGTCTTGGGTATTGACAGATTACATTTATTTCCCGTTGGGACCAGAGAGCTGACTGAAAGTACAGTTGTAAGAAGAAACATGTAATACAATGATTGTAGATGACTCAGGAGCTAAAATTTGGAGTTTAGATTTATTCATTTGATTTTTCCGCTTTCAACTCACATTTTACCAACAGAGTATTTTAGCAGTGTCTGACATTTGTCAGCTTAATTAGTGATCTAGTTACAAAACTCAGCTATCTTATGCATCTGTGATACTTCTCAGCAAATCTGAAATGCAAAAGATACCCTGCCCTGAAATGATGTAAAATGTGCTGTTAATCTAGAAAATCTCTCTTTCAATACAGCAACTTCTCTTATTCATCTTAATTCTTCTCATTTTTCTTCTGCATTCTTTGCATCTCATCTTACCACAGTTGAAAAATTGTCCTTATTAAAGGGCAAAGACTAGACAGAAATTTAGTCTGGGGTAAAGTTTCCAGTGAACCCTGGATGGTAAGATTCCCAGTGCTCATAGCATTAATGTAGCATATATGATTTGAGAACATACTGTATATGAGGTAATCTGGGAAATGCAAAGATGAGTAAGATCCATTCATATCCTAGAGAAGCTTACAGTTTAGTCATGTAGATGGAATGTATACATTAGAGAGATGAACAACAATATCAAGTATTTGATGCTGAATTCTGAGGAGTGGAATACTAGCTGGTTCTTAGGTGTCATTAGGAAGCATTAGAAAAAAGAAATCCTTTCCAGTGGGAACGATTGTGTACTATATTTTTACAGAAAAGACTTGGTTTGTGGAATATAAAGATGAAGGGGAATGAGGAAATTCTAAGCTAAGATTGAGAGAGAGAAAGCATGTTTAAGGAAGCAAATTTCCTATTTAGTTGGAAATATTCAAAGTGATGAAAAGTGGAGTAGATTTGGAAATGTAAGATGGCACCATTAATATATCTATATGGCTCAAAATTCAAAATGTATAGAAGCATCTGCAGTAAAAATTCATTTCCCACTCTTTTCCTCAGCCACTCAGTTCCCCTCCAGAGTCAGTGTACATATATTGTATATTTCTCCTCCCCCTTTTATTTTTCTGAAATTGTGTCAAAAAACAATATATATATATTGTTCTGCACTTTGCTTTTCCCCCCACTTACCATGTTTCAGGCAGTACATAGCTAAATACATAGGCAGATTCTTTATTATTTTACTCAAAACACCACAGTGGGTTCCATTATATGGATGTACCATAGTTTATAATCTTTGCTATTACACGTAGTGCTGTGCTGAATAATGTTCACGTGTCATTTCACACTTTGCAAGTAAACTGTAGGGTATATTCTTAGAGCATTTTGAAAGATGCAGCCAAATGCTGTCAATAGAGGTTGTGTGTGGAAGACTGTTAATTGCAAGTCAGTGTATCTTCCATGGTGCCTGCTATAAACCACCAATTATAAATTTATTTGAGAAAGTAAGTAATCCATGCCAGGAAGATTTGAGGACTGTGATCACTTTAAGGCAGATTTTAAAAATCGTTTTGTTTGTTTTTTTACCATCCTACAGAGATAATCCACTTGGTACATATTTCAAGCCTACTATGTTCCATTCCAGGCAACCCTTTTTGGTTCTAGTGATACAGCAGGGGAGCAAGACAGATAAAGTTCCTGCTCTCTTGGAACTTATATTCTACTAAATAAACAAGAAAGGAAGTGATGAATGCTATGAAGATAATAAACGGGTTGGTTTACTTACAACTTGGTTGGGGGGAGGCTTTTCAGAAATAGGCTGGTCAAGGAAGGTTCTCTGAGGAAGTGGTATTTTAGCTAAATTTTGAACGACATAATGGAGCCAGATATGTGTAAATCTTGGGAAAAGTTAACAGGAAAAGCAGTTGTAAAGAACTTGCATTAAGGAAAAGTTTAGGGGTTCTAGGCACAGAAAATAGAGCAGAGAGACACAAATCATACACCAGCCTGCATGGGTGGAATGGCTGAGATCCCATACAAAACGGTAAGTCCCCAAAGCTGTAGAGTCTGGCGTCCCTCACCCATGTGCGTGGAAGTCTGGTTCCCCAAGGTGGGAGGAAACAGACTTCACTAGTAGCAAGGAGTTAGCTAAACCAAGCTCCAGTTGTATAATTAATTAACAAATTCTGACTACTGAAAAGGGACTCCAAGCACAAATAAACCTGGAGTAAGCACTAAAGGAAACAGGGATTTTCACTCTGGTAGAGAAGGGGTGGGCTGACAGAAAAACAACAATAGAGGCTTTTTGAGTTGAACAGCACAAAATACTGGAAAAGGGCTGGACCCAAGGAAAGGGGGCACATAGAGCCTGGGAAAACATAGAGCCATATACCAACTCTTCTAACTCCTGCTTGGCAAACCTGCGAAACAGGGGTCTGACTCTGAAAAGGCTTTTTTTTTTTCTTTCCGACTTTTTAACAGCTCATTAGTTGGAACTGCCAGCACTGTCATGTGCCACCACTGCCCCTGGCGAGGGCATAATTAAGGCATACCTGAAAGACAAAGCAAATATTCTGGCGGACTGTTCCCTAAAAGACATCTTTCCCAAGAAAAGAGGGGTAGGGCCCAGCTCAAGTGGAAGCCTTCTTCAGGGAATTCAGGACCCAGGAGCTGGAAAACAGAAAAAAAATCAAAGCCCACCTACTACCTCAGCCTCAGACTCAACCACACCGTCAGCAGAGAGAGGCTGCTAAAATTAAAGGCACTGCATCACTTTACGCAGGTGGGAAGCTGTGGGGTGAAAAGCACCACATGCTGGGCAGGATGGGAAAAGCACAGTCTAGAGGCTTCATAGGAAAGACTGACAACCTGCTGGATCTCACCTATAAGAAATTTGATACTGGCTACTCTCTTCCTGAGACATGGACATGTCTAGTCTGGGAAAATCTGACTGGGATTGATCATATCTTAGGAGATCTTCCTCAAAAACAAAAAAGGTTCCATATAAATAGAGCACAAAACAAAAAAGAACTGAAAAATTTTGATCAGTTAAACAGAACCTATGCTAGAGGTCTAGAATAACTTGAACTGAATGCTAAAGAACAGAGACTAAAGTTATCCAATAAGAAAACCTTAGGTAAAATAGTGAAAAAACCTACAAGAATAAACTACTTAAGGAAATCAGATGCGTAGATACTAGCCATACTAGGAAAATCAAAGATATGGCCCAGTCAAAGGAACAAACCAGCAGTTCAAATGAGATACAGGAGTTGAAGCAACTAATTCAGGATGTTCAAAAAGACATGCAAAATCTCATCAAAAATCAAATCAGTGAGTTGAGGGAGGATACAAAGAAGACATTGTATCCTCATAAGAACATAAAGAAAAACTTGAAAGTTTGTAAAGACAAATCGCAGAAGTTATGTGAATGAAAGGCATGATGAAAGAGATGGAAATAGAAAACAATGGAGACCTACAGCAATAGATTTGAAGAGGCAAAAGAAGGGGTTAGTGAACTAGAGGACAGGATGGTTGAAATCTGACACACCCAGAAAATACATGGAAAAGAAAAATATGAGCAGATCTTAGGGAACTGAGTGAAGGGCACAAATGTACATTATGGATGTTCGAGGAAGAGAAAGGAAAAGGAGCAGAAAGAGTAATGGAGGAAATAATCACTGAAAATTTCTCATCTCTTATGAAAGACAAAAAAATTACAAATACAAGAAGTGCAGTGTACCCCAAACATAATAATAGATCCAAGTAGACCTACTCCAAGACACTACTCAAATTGTCAAATGTCAAAGACAGATTCTTGAAAGCAGCAAGAGGAAAGCAATCCATCACATACAAGGGAAGCTTGATAAAAGTATGTGTGGATTTCTCAGCAGAAACCATGGAAGCACGAAGGCAGTGGTATGATATATTTAAGATTCTGAAAGAGAAAAACTGATAAATTTCAGTATTGCAACGTGTTGAAAATCGGATGGTATAAAGGGAAAAAATACAGTCCAGGCTAGGGTGTGTAGTCAACAGTAACATTGTAATATGCTTCCCCTGAATGTAACAAAGGCATTATGCTAATACTAAATACAAGTGGGGGATATGGGGAAAGTATATGAATTCTTTGCACAAGTAAAGGAAATGTCTTCATATAGATTATGGTGGTGAAGGCATGACTACTAAGGTTGGATTGTACGATGTGTGAATAAAACTGTTTGAAAATGAACAGAGAAAAACAAGTCCCAGAGAAAATGTGGAGAAAGATGTGTACCTATTCGCTGTTGATAGGGGAGCTGAGGGTGCAGCCCCTTGGAGGGCAGTGTGGTGATTTTACAGGAGGCTAGGGGTGGGGCTGCCATGTGATCCTGCAACCACATTGCTAGGTATGTATTTGGAGGAACTGAGAGAGTGGGGATAGGAATGGACCTTTGCACACTGGTTTCTATGGCAGCAGTGTTAGTGATTCCAATGGATGGAGATGGCGTAAGGTACAACAACTGAGGAATGGAAGGGGGGTACTGTAGTGTATACGTATAACAGACTACTGAGAGGCTGCAAGAAAGAATAAAGTTGTGAGGCATGCAACTAGGTGAATGAACCTTGAGGACAGTATGTTGAGTGAAATGTCAGAAACAAAAAGACAGGTGTTATCATGCCTCACTCATGTGCATTAGCTGTAATATACAAACTTGGAGAACTGAAGTTGAGAGCATGGATTATCAGGTTAGGGCCTATTGTAAAGGGTCCTAGCTTGTAAGCACTTACAGCAGTCACATCTGTTTTGGAGTTGTAATTGTTATTTTTAAATTCTGAGATCCTGAGCTATTTGTATATAAACTGGTTCCCAGAAACTTTGGGTATTAGGTAAGATCTGAGACTTGGAATTAGAGTCCTGAAGCTGTGAAAGTCAGCAGTTACCCCATACAACAACTGTTAAAAAAAAAAGTTAAAAAAGTAATCAGATTTTGATTAGAGATATGAATGAAGCAGATCTGGATAGGACTAAGATAAATCAGATACAGGACAAAAGATGATATGGTACGTATTTTAAAACTTTAACTTATGTGAGACCAAAGGGAGAAATGTTTATTTGTTGTCAAATCTGTATTTTGGATAGTGCATTATCTAACGTAACTTGTATGGCCAGTTTATTTGAACACCATAATTACTTGGAATCTTGAATAGGGCTGATATCTTGCTGGTTTGTACAGGTTAGTGTGATGCCCCAATATATTCCAGAGTAATCTGGGCAGAGAATAAGAAACTATTTGCAAAATTTCCTTGGGGACTGGGGAGAAAGGAGGAAATATTAAACTTCCCCATCTGGGGAATTCCTGATAATGCTCTCAAGCAGTGGGGACAACCAAATCAATAAACTGAGCCCTTGATCTTGGGGTTTGCCTCCAAAAAACTTGCTCCTACAAAGGGTAAGCGAAGCCTACTTAAAAGTATGCCTAAGAGTCACCTGCAGAGAACCACTTTTGTTGCTCAGATGTGGCCTCTCTCTCTACTTGGCAGTAAAACTCACTGCTCTTCCCCCTATGTGGGACATTGCACCCAGGGTTGTAAATCTCCCTGGCAATATCAGACAGGACTCCTGGGATGAGCTGGGACCTGCCATAATGAAATTTAAAAAGCCTTCTTGACCAAAGGGGGAAGAAAGAAATGAGACAAAATAGTTTCAGTGGCTGATAGATTTCAGAGTTAAGAGATTACCCTGGAGGTTGTTCTTATGCATTATATAGGTATCCCTTTTCAGTTTATGGTACATTGGAATGGTTAGAAGAAAGTACCTGTTGAAATTGTGTTCTATTAGCCTTGATTCTTGGAGAAGTTTGTATAACTATATAGCTTTTACACTGTGAGTGTGTGATTGTGAAAACATTGTGTCTGATGCTCCTTTTCTCCAGGGTATGGGCAGATGGGTAAAAAAAATTAGGAAAAACAGATAAATAATAGGGGGGGATAAAGGGTAAAAATTTGGATAGGTTGAAATACTTGTGGCCAAGGAGAGGGAGGGGCAAGGAGTATGGAATGTATTAGTTTTTTCTTTTTATTTCTTTTTCCATAGTGATGCAGATGTTCTAAAAGTGATCATGGTGATGAATACAAACTATGTGATGATATTGTGAGCCATTGATTGTACAGTGTGAATTAACTGTATGTGTGTGAAGATTTCTCAGTAAAATATTTTTTTAAAAAAGAGCAGAGTAGATAGAATATGGTGAGCAAGGGTATGGGGGAAACAGGGTATATAACCTGAAGTGGCGAGATAAGAAAGGGTCAAACTGCATCAGTCATGGCCATGGTAAGGGGTTACAGGATTCTAAGCCTGGGACTGCTGATGGGATTACTTGTTAAAAAGGTATGTTGGGCTGGTGATTGGAGAATAGTTGGGATTTGACAAAGGATGAAATGGTGATACCAATAAGGAGTAGTCCAGGCAAGGGAAAATGGGACCTGGGCCAGAATGGCAGCAAGAAGTATAAATTTAGAGGACATATTTTGAGGAATGGAATTACCAAGATTTGCTGTTGGCTTAGATGTAACAGGTGAAAGGAGAAAGGAGTCAAAGAGGACTCCTGGATTTTTTGCTTGCACTAGCTGGGAATAGAAATGAGGCAGGAAGAGACACACAGGTAGGGATAATTTTGAAGTATCCTGCAGGCACTTTACTGGAGGAGTTGCCTGAAGAAAGTGACATAATGGATTGCTTTGGCTTGCCTGAGGGAGCAGAAGGATGCTGGGTTTTGGAAATGGGGCATCTCAGAACTGCTCTCTCCCTCCCTCATGGCACCTGAACTCCTAAAGTAGGGAGGACACTCTAGTGATAGAAATGTTCATAAATCTGGGGAATGTTAGTTTCTTTGTTATTTTATTTCACTTTTTCTGCTTATGTATCTATAGAACTTCTTTACAAATAATGGATGGGATTTAAGTTTTTGAAACTGAAAAAGCAATATCTTATGAAATAACAAAACACTTAAAACAGTGTTTGTAAATAAAAATTAATATTAAAAATGTAATACCTTACATTTGTTTAACTTTAAAAAATATTCACGTACCATGCATTTCCCCATTTGAAAGTGTACAGTTAAGTGATTATCATATTCATGAGGTTGGGCAGCCTTCAGTAATCACTCCACATTTTCATCATCTGTAAAAGAGCCTCCACACCAGTTTGCAGTTGCTCTCTTTACCCTCTTGCCTCCCAGTCCCTGGCAGCCACTGACCTACTTTCTGTCTTCATGGATTTGCCTATTCTGGACATTTATTTGGGTCAAATCATACAATATGTGGCCTTTTCTGTCTGGCTTGTTTCATTTAGCATACTATTTTCAAAGTTCATCCGTGTAGTAACATCTGTCAGCTCTTCATTCCATTTCATTGCTGAATAATAATCTATTTTTTGATATACCACATTTTGTTTATCCATTCATTAGTTGATGGACACTTGGGCTGTTTCCACCTTTTAGCTATTGTAAATAATGCTTCAGTGGACACATGTGTACAAGTTTTTATGTGAACTTATGCTTTCAGTTCTTTTGAATTACTGAGTCATGGTAATCGTATGTTTAACTTTTTGAGGTTATGCAGAATGTTACTGGTATAGACAGTACTCTATATCTATATTCATCAGAGTGACTGACAGTGATAGGAAACTGAAGATCTAAAAAATTAGATGGGCTAGGGAAAAACTTGCATTTGTCACAAAAAATAGATTTAAAATGAAGTTCATTGATGCTTTGGTTAAAATAGGGTGGAAGAGGAAACCCTAAATGTATATTGATCAGGAAAGGTAAATAAATTGTGCAGAATTCATTAGCTGTAATACTGTACTGCAGGTATATGTGTGTGTGTCAACAGGGATAGATTAAAAAACTTAATGGTGGGTTAAAAAGTGAGTTGCAGAATGGTAAGTACAGTATAACATCATTTATGTAAGTTAAAGAAAAAACATCTATTGTTCATGTGTATATGCACACACATGCAAAAGTATAGACATGAGTTGAAGGATACTCACCAAACAATGATAATGGTATCTCTGAATCCCTATTCCTGACCTTGAAAATCTCAGCCACTTACTCCTTAATATATATTTAAAAAATTATTTATATCAGAAACTGTATATCTTTAGAGTAGGAACCATGTTTTCTTTACTGTTTTATCTACGGTGCTTAGAAACGTAAGTGGAACATTTTTAAATGGCTAAGTGAATGACTATTAGGCAATTTAAATTATTTTGGGAACAAGGTAGGGCAAGACCAAATAAATAAAACCTTCTCCTTTGTGCTTGTCTCTGCTCCTTACCTTCATGTTCTGCTGGTATTGTCATGGTAAAAGCTTGTAGGTACAAGAGGGGTTCTGTGTGATGCTACTAAATCATATTGTGTGTGCAAATAAGCAGACTGAAAGACATCTTTGTTGTAAAAGCCTTTGCTGTCTCCTTTAAAGTATGGGGTATTTTATGATTTCTCAGTAGATTTTATCTTCATTATCAAGGTAATGATTATGGTTCATATAAATCTTTATGGCTCTGTCGTATCAAGTGTCAAATTACACAGCTTAGGCAGGTAGTTATGGGAAGAAAAGGTATCAGTGATCAGATTTTGAAAAGGTATTATTAAAATGTTTGCCTTTGGGGAAGGCTCTGATCTCACTTCTTGGTGTTTATAAAGAGGAGAACTCTGTTTCCATTTTAGGTCCCTTCTTCCTTTCTCTTTATTATTTTCTTCTCATAGGAAAAAGAATGGCAGGTTGTGAACTCAGAGCTTGGCATAATGTAGGTGAAGATACTGTGTCTCCTGGGAGCCTCCATTCTGTCTTCTGGTTCACTAAGTGTTTCCTGGGTAGGAAGTATGAAAGGTGCTGGCTCATCGCCACTTGCTGCCTACCTTCAGAAGAAGTCTGTCCCTAGCAGGTCCACCTTGGTCTAGGCGGATTGTTGTTCAGTTTCTCAGTGTTCCCTTGAGTAGGGAAACAATTGAGGCTTTCAAGGTGAACCTGGCTATCTTCAGGTCAGTAGGAAGGATGTGAGAAGTCCCGTTTTGACCCAGTCCTAAGTTACATTCTCTAGTACAGTTTACCAGAAGCATTTGGGGTTATTACATGCCTCTAATTTTGATCCCTGTTTTTCAGTTATTTGGGGTTTTGCTTAGTTGGCTAGCACCAAGGAATGTGTTAGAAATGACCCATACATTTCCTATGCACTACTTTTCTTTTTCCTCGTAATGATGATATTCCTGATTTTCATCATTCTTGACAATTGTTGACACTTTTCTTCATAAATGTATCTCCCAGAACCTCTAGCCATCTTGGCATTACAAGAATATATTGAGCTTTTTAGAAGAAATTTAACTACTGAGCCTCTAAGGGTAATGACAGTTAGGGATATGGACAGACTACATTGTTGATGGTGAGGAAGGTGGAAGTCTTGTTCGTAGACTTTTTGGGTCCTTTTCCTTTTTTGTTTGTGATAGTACCCAAACAATCTGTCTTGCTTCAAGCATATACCTGCTGTGCTGACTTGAACCTGTTGTGTTCTCCAGAAAGGCCAAGGTCTTTAATTCTCATTCAATATTGCTGGGAGGGATCTTTTTTTATTGTTTCCATGGAAATGTGAACCAGCCAGTTGTGGGTGGTAACCTTTAATTAGGTGATTTCCATGGAGATGTGTTTCTACCCATTCAAATTGGGGTAGCTTACTGGAGCCCTTTAAGAGGGAACCATTTTGGGAAAAGCTTCAGAGCCACTAGAACCGACAGAGCCCTGGGGAAGCTGTTGAAGATTCCTAGAGAGAAAGCAAGCAGACCTTGCCATGTGCCTTTCCAGCTGAGAGAGAAAACCCAAACATCCTCGGCCTTCTTGAGCCAAGGTATCTTTTCCTGGATGCCTTAATTTAAATATTGGTATGGCCTTGCCTTAATTGGGACATTTTCACAGCCTTAGAATTGTAAACTTGCAACTTGATAAATTCCCCTCTTTAAAAGCCATTCTGTTTCTGGTATATCACATTCCGGCAGGTTGCAAACTAAAACGCCTTCTTATCATGTGTACATTTTACTTAAAAAAAAAAAAAATCTAGATTCTGTTACTGAAATTGAAGATGCCACTGATTAAAAAGAGATGTGCCGTTATTTTTGTCTCTTGTTAAAAAAAAAAAATGCTGCCAGTTAGTTGTGAGATGCTGTTGTTAATGAGAGACAATGTAATTTCAGAGATTTTGAAATTTGGAAAATTAGAAATATGGCAGATTATAAATGTGTGACTTTTCATTTATAAAATAATTAGAGGCAAGTTGGTGTGTTAAAAGGAGCACTGAAGGATGAATTCGGTATCCAGAGACTGTGATTCTAGTTCTGGCTAAGGGATGTGCTATATATAATTTTTACTTTGAAAACTATAGAATTAATAGTGTATGTAACAGTCTGCCCCTTACCCACCTCTCCAGCCTCATTTTATGACCTTTGCCTTCTACTCCATCTCATCTGACTTTTTTCTCAAACTCACCAGGCTTCTTTCAGCACTGTGTCCTTTGCACGTGCTGTTTTTTCTGCCTCAGCCCCAATCCCTTCTTGGTTCTCTCTGTTGTCAAGTCCTATTAATTCTAAAAGCTTACATTTAAGTATGACCTTCTCTGATTCTCCAGGCTAGGTTTGATATACTGTAATTATATGTACTTACAGATCCTTATCTTTTTCTTTTGTAGCATTTATCACAATTGTAATAGAATATTTATTTAAACAATTACTTATTTGTTGCCTTTCTCCCTTACATGACTGTCTTGTTCATGCTGTATCCCCAGTTTCTAGTATAGTACATGGCATGTATTTAGTACCTAATAGAGATTTGTTGAGTGAATAAAATAGCAGTGATCAATGGGGACATGAACTGCTGAGATATGGAAAGTCAGTCTAAAATGTATCCATTGGATTTGGCAAGTGGAAGTTATTAGCTATTTTGGAAAGAATAGTTTTAGTTTAGTGGTAGGGACAGAAAGTAACATTGCAAAATATGTTATAATAAAACAAAAAGACAATTTCTCTCTGTAGAGGATTAGAACACATGAAAATAAATGATTTCTCTACTGATCGCAGGTTTTCTTGGTTTTATTAGTTCAGTAGACATATTAGAATCCTTCTTGGGATTTTTTAAAATCCCAAGGCGTGATACCAAGCCTTCTTTTCTCAATGGATAGTGAATAGAATGGAATATTCACTTTAATATAAATATCCACAGCCAGGAAGCCCAGATTATTCTGCTCCAGAATGACAAGAGTAATCCAGATGTTCTCATCTCTCATACTTATCACTGAGCCAAAAATATAGTAATTTCCTTTTGTACTAGTGGCAAAAAAAAATGTATTCTTTCATCTCTGTACACAACAGGACTTGAACTGACCCTTAATAGACTGCTCTTCATATAAGCACGAAGTCATTTGAGAATCCCTTCACAATGTAAGTGGCCTTATGAAGACATGAGGGGTGCACTGTGGTGGGTGCTGTAGGCGTGTATGTGGGCAGGGCATTATAGAGTTCCAGCTGGTTCTACTTATGGAAAGTGTTAGTTGCAAGTACACCCAACACTTGTGGAAGTTGCTATTCTAAGCATTTTATGTATAGAACTCATTCAGTCCCCACATCCAATTCTATGAGGAAGCTAGCTATCCTTTTTCCTATCCTGTTTTGTAGATCAGGAAACTGAGGCTCAGAAAGGTTAAGTAAATTGTCCGAAGTGGCAGAATTGACCTTTGAACCCAAGTATTCTTTCTGGCTTCAGAACCCACTTTCTTACCTTCTGTGTTGAACCACTCCTCTGAGGGTACTTGGCCATAAGGTAGTACTTGAGATTCACTGCCATTCTCTCTCCTGCCTCCATCCTCCTGCCCAATTTTCTACCCCTTACCCAATAGAATCTGTTACACTTTTCCACTGCAAGGTGAGTTTCTACGGAAACATCACTGCTTCTGCTTTCTGTATGCTCTAGGATAGCTGTCCAGGAAAGTCACTATGCTGGGAACTACCCGGCTCTCAAGACACTTTCAGCTGTTCTGTAGGATTTTTGTGTGACAGAAAATTCACCTCTCTGAATTTTTTATGGATTCAGTTGATTTTTGAGTGCTGGTCAAGAATCCTAGTCACCTTTCAATAATCTTGAACATGGGGAAATATGTTCCCAGAACTTTTGGAACATAATTTGTTTTTAAGTTGATAACTATCTGTGTATGCCTGAGTACTGAAGTTCCCAGTGTTCAAAATATGTATGATGCTATTAAAAGAGAATTAACAGCTTTTCTAAAGAACAAAACTAAGCTTATTGTGGCCTGATATTAATCCTTGCCTAGAAGAAGTTCTACAATGAAAAGGGCAAAATGAGAAACAGCAAAGATTGATAAATAAAGCTGGAAAATATGCAAAACTGTCAGAGATGTACCAGTGACTCAGAAGTATATAATAATGAGAAATACATCCAGCCCTGTTGTTGTGAAACTTGCCACCAAAGCCTTGGGTTATGAACTACTTTCCTGGTACTCAGACTTCCTTGTGGTGGCTAACTGGAGAGCCTTCCACAAGCTCTGTGCAAAGAAAAGTGAAAACAAAATAAAATGCCATTGAATATTCAATTTTGTATCTTTTAAATTTAAAAGTGTAATATTATAGAAAGATTAACAGTACTGTCATATTAGCATTAACATTTTCCCATTATTTTTGTGGTTCGGTGGGTTTGGAAGTATTGTTTAACCTGAAAGATTTTCAAAGGTTAGATGTAATAGCATTTATTTTGCACAGTATGATGGATTGCCAGTAGCAGGGAAGAGTTTACAGCTGAGATGGTTTCAACACCTCTCTGATCTCTCTTTTTCATTTTATTGTATGTAGAAGAGATGCTTAAGCAGTTAGGTGTTAATGAACTCCTGTGCACTTTATGTCTGTCAGTCTGTCTTTGCTTTATTGCATCTCTTAATAGTCTTGTTAATCTTTTGGGGAGGAGTAAGGAAAGAGTTTACTTAGTTTTGGAATGTACTTTGTTTTTTGCAGAGCTTGATATGTGACTCAATGGTAAGTAGGATTATAGTAAATCGTTACCTCGTTGAGTTTGTTTTATCGTAAAGAGAATATTCATAGAAGAATTTGCCACATCTCAAGAGCAATTCTTTAAGTATAGTACTTGATTTGTTTTATCTCATTGTTGCTTAAGTGACAGGCTAAAGAAGAAATAGTAAGACAAAGCTTTTTATCAATGCTTCTTTTTACAATAAATTCACTTTTCTATGTTTCCATCTTTAGTTATTTCAGTTAAATTTACTGTTGCTAAATATTTGTGATGTTCACAATAATAATTAACCTTTAAAAATTAGATTTTCAGATTTTTTTTTGCTACTTCCTGAGAGAAAACCTTTTGACTTAATGTCTCAGATTAGTTTAAATATTGTGTTGGTTTGCTAAAGCTGCTAGAATGCAATATACCAGAAATGGGTTGGCTTTTTCAAAGGGGTTTTAATATATTATAAATCTGTAGTTCTGAGGCCATAAAAATATCCAGACTAAGACATCATCAAGACGATACCTTCACTGAAGAAAGGCAATGGTGTCCAGGGTTCCTGTGTCACATGGGAAGGCACATGGCAACATACGCTTGACCTTCTCTCCTGGGGTGGTTTTAAAATGCCTCTTTCAGCTCCTGTGGGTCCTTCTGGCTTCTCCTGGGGTGTTTCCTTTCTCTGAGTGCTCTCCAAAATATCTCCTTTAAAGCAAGTGGATTAAGACCAATCTTTGATGGGTGGGGTCACATCTCCATGGAAACAACCTAAGCAAAAGGCCCCACCCAACAACAGGCCTTCCAGACAAGATTGAATTAAAAGAACATGTCTTTTCTGGGGTGCATTACAGTTTCAAATCAGAACAGATGTTTAAAGTTTAGTTTTCAGTACTGAACTACCATAGGTAAACTGATGATATTGTGAGATGAAATAGAGAATGGACATTTTTCACAAAACTTAAAGGATATCTCTACACAAAGTGGTAACTTTGTTAGTTCTTAATTGGGGCTGTGTTCTTGTGGACTTGGTAATGGATGTTACACTAAAAGACACCTTTTCCCTAATTTAAAGATTGCATTTAGGCCCTGTAGGTTTTCAAGAGAACTTGTTCTCAACGTCACATAATAGAGCTTTTTCAGGGGCTGCTTTTGTCCTTCCTGATTTCTGGGTACTTGAGACTCTTGGAAATTGGGCAGGTTCTCTTAAGATAAGCTATAAATTCAGTCAACATAAGATTCCCAAAGTGACTGAGGCTGTCCTTTGAAATCTAAGTACTATATCTGTACTTCCACAGAGCTTCCTGGTTTTCTGTGATCAGCTTGAATAAAAACTAGATAGCTTAGGGTTAGTTTAAATCCATGTTAGACACCACACGTAAGACATTTAAGCTGAGACATGGTATTTAGTTTTTAATGAAATTTGCAATATACTGAATCTATAAAATAAGAAAGTAATATCAAAAGAATAATCTGAGTGTGTGAAAGAATTCTTGGAAATGTAAAGCATATTTGCTGAATGGGGGAATTAAATAGCTGACTGGAAGTTGCTCAGAACCAAATTAGTAAATGAGAAGACCTAAGATCTGATTAAAAACAATGACAAAAGTCACATAATGAGATACATTTTAGTGATATGTTGAATTTCAAAATGGAGGGACAATTTGGCAAGCTTCTCATGAGAATAAAACATGTTACTTTTGAGTGGAAGAGAATCATAGACCCAAGAATTCTATAACCAGCCAAACTTTTATTAAGTAGGCTAGAGTAAAGCATTGATATTTGCATACATTCTACTGTTTTCTACCTATGAATCCTTTTAGGAAAAGCAATAAATATTGAAGGCAGTGGAGAAATAAATGGGAAAAAAAACCAACATAGTATAGCAGAAAAGGAGTTGTGGCTTGCATGGAATAGCAGAACTTGAGTTGAATCTACATGATTGTTAATAGTTTTTTTTTTTCCCCCAACAACTCAGCAAAATAAACTTCTGGCTTATTATTGGACAACACTGTTTCACACATAACATCAATCTGGCCAAAAAATAAATTAAACAGCACCTTCATAGACAAAAGAGTTAAAAAAAAAAGAAAAAGAAACCTTCATCTTTGGCCTTTTTAACCATTTTATCAGATCAGCTACTTGTAGCTAAGTGTATACCCACAAAAAGTTGCTGGAATGCTTGGAATAAGATTGTATTTTTGTTTGTTTTTACAAGGTTATTATTTTTCCTCCTTTGGAATTGTAATGAACATAGTCATACCACAAATAAAGTCAGAAGTAGGACAGAGAAGACTCCGAAGGTTGGTTTGGTCATCTGAAATCATTAAAAATGGCTGACACTAACAGTATATACAAAAATATAAAATGTAAATTAAAAAAAAAACTTTTTCTTTTTAAAGTAATTTTAAGAAAAATGGCAGGACTTTGGGAGTTTTGGTTCTTTTTTCCTCCCTGTTGCGGAGTCACTTCAGGTTTTGGTTGGTGGTGGCACTGCCAGGGCTATCCCTACTCCACCTGACCACGGTTAGATTCAGAGACCCGAAGTGGACCATTCATAGGTCATGGCGGCCTTTTGCTGGTTTGCTATTAAGTTTAATGTTCCCTTTTTGGCTGTGTAGTCATCCTCATCCATCTTCTGCTTCCTGGTACCCACATCATCGTCCTCGACATCCTCATCTGCCCTTTTGCCCACAGCTGCTTCAGCCTCCTCCTCTTCATCTCCGTACTCTTCTTCCCCACCTATTCTTCTTCCTCCATCTCACTGCTCCCCGTTTGCCTCCTTAGTATTCTTTCCATCCTCTGTACCCCATGACTTCCTCTTCCTTCAAGTCCTTGGTAGTGGTGTCAGAGTGGGGCCCACTGGATGTGGGTGATTGGATGCAGCCAATTAAAGAGAGCCAGAATTGGGGCCTGGTGCAAAAGTGGGAGCAGGACCAGGGCACTGCAAAGGGGGATTTTCTGAACAGCTGGTCTGTTCACGGAATTTGTAAAGAACTGGACTCATTGAATTGAGAAACACTGCGGAACACAATCAGTTTTTATTTTTTAAAAATAATACAGGAGAGAGATCGAATCCAAACGACCACACTCGCGCACTCGCCCGATCTGTGAGTTCCCCAAAGCCGCGGCGGCCGGCGCCCGGCGCCCCTCCCCCATAGGCGGCTCCGCGGAGAGAAAGGAAACAGTAGCAGAAATTGAATCCAAACGACCGCACTCACGCACTCGCCGGATCTGTGAGTTCCCCAAAGCCGCGGCGGCCGGCGCCCCTCCCCCATAGGCGGATTTGCGGAGAGTAAGGAAACAGTAGCAGGGATTGAGTCCAACCAAGTGCCAATTGCGGCATTAATAAACAAATTCTGATTACGAAAAATAGCCCCCAGCTCACGCGAAATCGGGCAAGTCAGAAGTCGCTTAGTGGGCTAACCGGAAAAGCGGAAAGGGGACAAAACGGGGGTTTTCCCGGCGGCTGCTACGGAGACTTGGC
>PVIY010007509.1:64993-81874 GCA_004026745.1 Myrmecophaga tridactyla | reverse complement strand
CTGTTACCAACAAAATATTCCAAGTTTATTCACTAATGTCAGTTCATATCAGTGAGACCATACAGTATTTGTCCTTTAGTTTTTGGCTAGTCTCACTCAGCATAATGTTCTCAAGGTCCATCCATGTTGTTACATACTTCATAAGTTTATTCTGTCTTAAAGCTGCATAATATTCCATCGTATGTATATACCACAGTTTAGCCACTCGTCTGTTGATGGACATTTTGGCTGTTTCCATCTCTTTGCAATTGTAAATAATGCTCATATAAACATTGGTGTGCAAATGTCCATTTGTGTCTTTGCCCTTATGTCCTCTGAGTAGATACCTAGCAATGGTATTGCTGGGTCATATGGCAATTCTATATTCAGCTTTTTGAGGAACCGCCAAACTGCCTTCCACAGCGGTTGCACCATTTGACATTCCCACCATGCCATGCTCTTCTAATGGAGGGTCAGTAATGCATATGAGAAATGGCAGCAAGCTCATCTTGGGAAATAATGAAGTTTGCACTGGTGAGGGAGTTAGAACCAGTATTTGGGCTGCAGGCATGAAACAAAGGCAAGGGACATTCAAGCCATGAGCTAAGGAGGGCTTCTTGACCTGCTGTCCATGAACAGGCTTCACAGGACCTGAGAAGCTCCTAAAACCATCTGAACATTTCTGTATGTACATTTTTGTAAGCGACCGTTCATGGCTTCTATCAGATTCTCCCAAAGCAGCTTATGATCGAAAAAGATGGTCAAAAGCCACTGATGTGATACATTTATTCCTGTACCTCTGTCTCTTGAATTGGGATGATAAAACTGCTTTGCTTCCCTTTCTCCTTTGCTTCTCCTAGAAAAAGCAAGTGAGTCAGACCAAGATTCGGGTCATCTCAACCATCCTGTTCATCTTGGCTGGCTGCATCGTTTTCGTGACGATCCCTGCTGTCATTTTCAAGTACATCGAGGGATGGACGGCCCTGGAGTCCATTTACTTTGTGGTGGTTACTCTGACCACGGTGGGCTTTGGTGACTTCGTGGCAGGTAAGCAACCTGGGTATCCCAACCTCGGGCCTGTGGCAGGGGAAAATAACCTGTTGGCAGTGCTTTTCACAAGGCAACGATATAAGGTGTCCCCTTGAGAGGCAAATGGAAGCGTCTCACGATGTCGCTGCTGCTGTGTTAGGTCTCATTTAAAACTCAGAGTCCTGTGTGATTTAAACAGCAGCAGGTTTCTGCTGTGAAAGGAAAGCCAGCCTCTTCCTCCCTGGGATGTTCATTGCCCTCATCATACAAATTGTGCATGAGTAAAGTGAATTCTTCATTGAATCTTGAGCTTCTGAATTGTATTAAGGCTCCTCGAATCAACTGATAAAAGCTTTATTAGCAGGTGGCAAAATATGAATGTCAGGAGAGATTAGCATAGAGCTTGGCCTGCAAGTGGTCTGTAGATTAAGCTTCCTGATGCCAAGGTGAGAGCCACAGTTCCTCTAAGAGTTGACTTAGGCATATTGGGATGTATGATTTAGGGCTTACATCCAGGAGCTGCAGAACTGCCCTGGGAGAATATATTATTATAATGGATTCTGAATGAATGGGTATAGAAGCAATGGCCTTCTTTGAAAGTAAATGCCAATGAGCCATGTTTAAGGAACTAAAAAGAAAACCATCCTCAATTTTCTCTAAGGATAGGCAGTTTGAAAATGAAATGAGATGTGGCTTCTTATGGTACCAATTTCCCAAAGCATGGTAGAAAGGCAGGAATAGGAGGAAGACACCATCCTTTTCTTTTCTTAGTGGATGGTTCTAGGTGGTCAGATCACTGATCAGTTTCTGCTCTGGGAATTGATTAAAAACATTCCATCATAACTTTGAAATATCTGGGTTGGGTGAGTGTGTGTCTTTGCCAACTCCTGGTAAAGCAGCATCCTGGACATTTAAAGGCCAAGTTCTCAGGCAGACTGTTCTTGGTTTGCCCTGTGATCCCAGCAGTGCCTTGGTTTCTCCAAGGAGTAGGGGCCCCATAAGGGGGATGGAAATCTTGTCTTTGAAAATCTGCTGAGCAGAAAAGTATGGAAAGGATGCTGAAGGTTACTCCACAGGAACACGGGTGCCTCTGAAAGAAATACCTGGCAGGGTGCTTTTGTAGTTATCAAAAATTGTTTACGAAAAGACGGGCTTGGGACCTTACCAAGCTTTCCTTGGGCAGGGTGCTCAGCCATAGTGCAGCACTTCAGGCTGGAGTGAGAATCACCTAATGCTATCTGATGTAGGTCCCAGGCTCTGGAGAGGAACCACACAGTGGAAAAGGGAAAAGTAAGAGCAAATATTGTAGGCACGTTCCCGTGAATTCCTTAGTTAGCATCATCCATAGTTAGTCTGTGGTTGATTGAGGTTCCCATCTCAGGTCAAAGCAGGTAATGATATTAATTTTAAAATGAGTTTTAAACCATTTCACTAATATCTTTAGGTGCCCCAAAGTGCCTTGGGTTGTCCTTTAGAACCTGTGTGATAAGACTGGGCTGTCTTGAAGATCATCTGTTATAGTCCTGTGAGTGAACCCTGTTCTCTAACCAATTTCTCAGTTCAGTAACTTTAGGGCTTCTTAATCTGGGGCACAAACAGTAGTATCCTGGGAGTGTGAAATTTTAAAAAATGACTTATGCTTTTATTTATTATTGTTAGCCACCATGTCTGAGAAGTTAGTATATTGGACACTTTACCGTAACTTTACTTACCTAGTGAAGGCACAGTCACAAGCCATCACACTATTCTAATTTCCTCACTGCTGATTTCAGAGCCATATTTCATTTGTCCTGAGGTTTCCACAGGTCGGGGTCTCTTACAGTACACACATGGGCTGCAATTAGATGAGGCCCTCCTGAGCTCCCATTTCCAGAGCTTTGGTAGACGAATCTAAAGAACGCATGCCTTGAAATCACTGGAAGTTCCTCACTCCCTTTTGGTAATACTCTTGTGAGTGATAGGGAAGGATGACCAATAATTTAAAAAGATAGATTAACAAGAGTTGGTTACTCCAGTGATGACTGCCATCAATTCTACCGACAATATAATCAGAACATCAATCAAGCAAGATTAATTGCTGGTTTATTTTGCAGCCGGCTCCCTTTAGTACAGCCTAATAAACATGACAGTATTTTGCAACGAGCTTGCCTGGGACCACACACCAGCTGAGAAAGGGATACGCAAAAGGGAGTTTCCTGAGTTGCTCGCTAGCGCACCCTAGTGACAATCTTTGTTGGTGATGGTGACTTGCGATGGTAAATATTTGCTCTCAAGAGAGTCCAGAGGAGAAAACGATAGTTCTCTGGCCTAACCCAGAAATGAAATGAACCTCAAAAACCACTTCATGTTGCATGACCTCCAATCATATTCCAGAGAGAGCTGTGGAGGGTTGTTGTATAAAAGGGGAAAACAAAGGCAGCTAAATCAAACTCCAGGGTCTTGCCACAGAGCCTGTTGGCAAAATCTGGAATTTTAATTTTCAGAAAAGGCAGTAGCTGTCAAGATCTTGTGGGCTGCCTTGCCCACAGAGAGGAGCCACAGGCTGCAGTATCTGCCCAGCTGCCTTTGGGAGGTGTTAATACTGTGAGAGCTCAGTCTGGATTCAGTGTTACTAGATGTGATTACAGCCATGACCCAGTGGGAAAGTTTAGCAGTCAGTCATCATGTAGTACTGTAATTACCAATTCTTTGCTGATATCAGTCGTTTTAGAAATTGTCACCTGTCTGCTTCCTTGGGCAACAGCGTCTTGCAAGGCTGATGTCAGTTATTTCACGGGGTTCCATCACCTCCTCAGGAGAGTGAACTTGGCTTAGAACCTATTTTGCAGGTTTACTTTAGGCAGTACCTGTAGGGAAGAATAAAATGGGCTAATTATGCGGAATAAATGGCTGACTGGTCCCTTCAGTGGAACAGCCAATCAATTCAGTCAGGTAACTAGCCAATTTGATTTGATGGATTTTTACTTTAATCCCTATTTGAAAAATAAAGGGATTGAACTAGCTGGCCTCTAAGGTCCCTTTCAGCTCTAGTGTTCTGTGATTCTAATTACTAGGCCTAATCGACCCTTTGAGTTAGTATCGCATAAATGTGATCCCTCGGTTAGCATGAAATCGCTATAGCTTGGATCAAAATCTTGGATAATGCCCTTATGTCTAATTTTTCTCCCTCACATTCATTCCTCTCTTGGAAGTTGCATGTGTGCTTAGGGGGCACATGGCTCCAAGAATTCCAAATCATTTGGGATCATTGGACGGTGTCTGATTTTTGTTTAAATAAATGTAGAGAAGTTTAAGAAAAAAAAAATCACAGCCTGTCTTGATCTTCTGTCATTCAGCATCAATACTCAGGATAAGAATAAGTGAATCAAGTTAGCCGCTGACATTTATTGGATATGGGCATTAAGGTTAGTGGTCAAGAAGCAAAGGAAGTTAAGCCACAATTCATGCTCCATTAGGGAAGAGATGCATGGTTTTCACACCCTCCAATCCCCCTTGCGGTATGCATACAGTGGGACTAACAAGCTGAGTGCTAGATGTTGATGGAATGACATCTCCACTACATGACTGCAATATGTTTTCTCTGCAAAGACCATATGCTAAATCATGGTTAAAGTAACATTTGGTTGTTTTCAGGGGGAAACGCTGGAATCCATTACCGGGAGTGGTATAAGCCCTTAGTGTGGTTTTGGATCCTTGTTGGCCTTGCCTACTTTGCAGCTGTCCTCAGTATGATCGGAGATTGGCTACGGGTTCTATCCAAAAAGACAAAAGAAGAGGTAGGACCCCTTCCAAATTCTATGAATGTGCCTGAGATCAGTTTAGCTCATTTCAAGAACTGCCTGTCTCTATTTTGGGGGCTAGAGTGTTTCTGACTAAATGGAGGGCTCATAAGCCTTCCTTGTGTTGCATCATCACCTAAAAGCCAAGTTAAATGGGATAGCAGTTATTCTTGGATCACTTTTTGGTAGGTGAGAAAATGTGACTCAACTACCAGCCCACAAATCGTGGAAAGTCTAGTAAATAATAGCTTATTTTAAAAATGAAGTAAAAAGGAAAACTTAAAAAAAAAACAAAAAACTAGTAAGTTAGACTGTGGCTGAGGGAGATGTAGAACTACCTCTCATCAGCAAATATGCACAAAGGCTTAGGAAATTCATCAAAAGCTCAGGAAATTTGGGCCTGTCTTCTAGGTCTCAGGGTCTGTTTGGAAATGCAAGTGAGTAACATGACTCTTTCTTCAGGATGATGCTGAAGTCTTTGAATAGTGGCCAGTCATGGAGAAGTGAACTCAAGGGGTCCTTGTCACATATATCCCTTCCGTGTTGTTTGTCAGATGTCCAGATGCAAATATATCCCCAATGGCCAGAGATAGACAGCCTTTTCTCCCTCATCTAAATTTACATGAAAACCTACACAAAAGCAGGAGAAGGAAGGCAAGACAGATTTTTTTTTTTTAAATGAAGGAAAGGGAGAGAGGGAAAATAAAGGAGAAGGGCAAGGGAAGAAGGAACAAGCTAAAGAAAGGAGATCCAAGGAAATGAAAAGATGGGGCAGATTCTTTAAGGGTAACTGTTTACTTCCCAGAATACTGTATTTGAAGATAAAAGGCCCCCAGAAGAAAGTTGCTGAAAGGAGACATTTCCCATGTCATCACCAGGCCCAACTGCTAACTTTCCTGGCCTGCAGATACAAGTCAATGTAATTTCAGTCTGCTTCCCCAGACAGCTAACCGGCCTGCTGAAAATCAGTTATACAAAAAAGAGAAAGGAACAATGTAATATTGACTTCACTAAATGCAAAGATTTATGTTACTCATCTGTTTAGGGAAGCATGGGACTTGTACTCTTTGCTCTTCTGAACATGCCCCCTTCCTGCACCGGGACTGGGGGAATTTGGTTGCCACATGCCTTGTTTTAGAGCAGGGTAAGCACTAGAGCACAGGGGGCAGAGCATGGCCCAGATGTAGGCTGACCAATGGCCCCAGTTTGCCCAGGACCGAGGGGTTCCCAGGACACAAATCTTTCTAATTTAAAGCCAGGACAGTCCCAGGCAAATTTCTGTCCCACCCAGACAGAAGTATTCGTTGGGGAAGGGCAAAAGAACTGCTGACCATCTGCCTTGTGCCCAGACTGAGTTAGATGCATTTCTTTCTCTCATGTAATAGTAAAAACTCCTTGAGCTAGATGTCACCTCAGTCCATGTAGGAGGAATGAGGCTACACGACTAAAAATGGGGTGGATGCATAGCTGGAAACTTGGCCTGCCCAGCACCCAGTGATGATCTCTCCCCCCAGCATGCCATCTGCCACTTTTAGTCACCATCTCCAAAATCTCAGCCCTCTGTGGGATTGTCCAGCAATGTGTGCTTCTCTGAGCCACCTTAGTCACCAGCCAATTTGGGATGGGTATGTAGGTGGCAGGAAGTACAAGGCCCGGGTACCGTCTCACCCCTCTCCACCTCCGGGCCTCTCCCAGCCCACTTTCCCATCGGGCCACCCAAGGGTAGTAGTGGGTGCCAGGTAGCGCAAGGTGGCGCGGATTTTCTCAGCGTGGTGCTGTTCTTCCATCTGTCATCCAGGTTGGTGAAATCAAGGCCCACGCGGCCGAGTGGAAGGCCAACGTGACGGCCGAGTTCCGGGAGACGCGGCGGCGGCTCAGCGTGGAGATCCACGACAAGCTGCAGCGGGCAGCCACCATCCGCAGCATGGAGCGCCGGCGCCTGGGCCTGGACCAGAGGGCCCACTCGCTGGACATGCTCTCCCCGGAGAAGCGCTCCGTCTTCGCCGCCTTGGACACCGGCCACTTCAAGGCCTCGTCCCAGGAGAGCATCAACAACCGGCCCAACAATCTGCGCCTTAAGGGCTCGGAGCAGCTGAACAAACACGGGCAGGGGGCCTCGGAGGACAACATCATCAACAAGTTCGGGTCTTCCTCCAGACTCACCAAGAGGAAAAACAAGGACCTCAAGAAGACCTTACCCGAGGACATCCAGAAGATCTACAAGACCTTCCGGAATTACTCCTTGGACGAAGAGAAGAAAGAGGAGGAGACCGAAAAGACATGCAACTCGGACAACTCGAGCACGGCCATGCTGACCGAGTGTGTCCACCAGCACTCCGAGCTGGAGAACGGCGTGCTCCCCACAGACACCAAAGACACGGAACTCGAGGACAACTCGCTACTTGAAGACAGAAACTAAATGTCGTGGACTTGGACCGATTGTTGGGTTTTTGTTTCTGTTTCTGTTTTTTTTTTTTATATTCACACTGAGACACGTGCCTTAAACAGACTTCTTGCTAGTCCGAAATTACATAGCATTGAGGAATATATTTCACTGTGCCATAAATGACTTGAAAGCTTGCTCTGCCAAAAGGAATCAAAGAAATTCGCCTTCAGACGGCGACTGCAAGGCCAGGCAGGGAGCATACGCACGTGCTAAAGGAATGTCGATGGCGAAGGCTGTGCAGCCATGCAGTGCAGCCCTGGCACTCATAAAGGGCAGCTATTCTTTAGACCAGCCTTCTGCAAGGAAAAGGGGTATCTTTTAAATGGAGTGTCATTTCCAAAACCTACTGTCAGTGACATGTGCAGAACCAGAAGGGGACCTGACTTGGGGTGAACTGGCCTCTGTCCTTAGGGTTAGAGTTGACATTTTGGCATGTGCTCTGAGCTTGGAAT
Source organism: Myrmecophaga tridactyla (assembly GCA_004026745.1). Classification (NCBI taxonomy): domain Eukaryota; kingdom Metazoa; phylum Chordata; class Mammalia; order Pilosa; family Myrmecophagidae; genus Myrmecophaga; species Myrmecophaga tridactyla. The sequence goes on along the minus strand of PVIY010007509.1, from coordinate 74,189 downwards.
TTTGATACAAATCATTAAGTGCAGTCCTAGTCTTTCTAAATTCCAAATGAATGTCCGTGGGACCTGAGAGCACGTGGAATTTGCTGGAAGCAGATCAGAGCACACGAATTAAAAGGTGCAATTGCTATCCTTGTTACAAAAGAAAACACAGATTAATAATCACAAACACATCACACTGTGGCTGTCATCTTAACCAGTGCTAGAAGCCTATTGAATTTTGTCTCTCTCGAAGGGGTAGGTAGTTAAAGAAGTGAACTTGAAGGCATTGGTGAAAACTCAACCTCAACCACTGCACGGTTAAAGACAAATCATGCATTTATTTTCCTCAGTGGGTCCAGTGGTAAAAATAAACTGGCTTTGAAATGTCCTTGTTCACTCTTATAGTGGAGCTTTGGTTATAATTTGCTTTGATAAGGGGGAGGGGGGAAAATACCAAAACTATTGCCTTGCATGATGCCAGTGGCTTGCTGTTCTGTCTAGCTGATCCTAAATTTTCACAAAAATAGACATCCTTCACTTCTGAGGCATACCAAGGAGGGCCGTGGCATCATTCCATCTCAGGGCTTTTTGTCCCTTTGGGTGTCTTGGGGTAGATATAAATCCACTCTTGCTATCTCCAAACGAAAGAAAAATGAACCCCTTACCCCACCCTTGTACTAAGATTGAAATGTTTAATTGCTTGCAGCTTAAGTGCCGTTAATACAATTTAAAAAATAATAATTAAGAGGAGTATTTAAAATACATAATTCTACTTTATTTTGGGGTGTTCCTTTGTTCTGAAAACATCCCTTCTTTTTCTTGCCTGTCTCTTTGTCTCACACCTGTTGTTCGCCAAAATTGGATGATTGTTTCAAGCCAAACACTAAACCACATGGGATGATTATGTTTGCTCCAGGAGGTTGCAGTGTCCAGTAAAGGAAAGTGGGGGAATGACTAGTCACAGGTTTTGAGAGGATGGGTTTAAATGGATTTTTATTGGAAAAGGGAAAATGTGCTTTATACAGCAGGTCACTGACACGTGTTTTGCCCAAGTCTGTCGTAATTATCTGGCTGTTGTCTTGGTTTACAGTTGCTGGTTATGGAACCCCCCAGCCTCAGGGCCACTTTTTGGGGATTTCGGATAACTAATCCACAGAATGGATTTACCAAAAAGATCACAGTGCTAGCAGAGGCTTCCGGAAACCATCAGATGCTTTCTAACTTTGAGGGAAAATTATGCTCACCACATTCTTGACCGCTGGTACTGTGGAAGACCATTCCTTGCCTGTTTTTCCCCAAATGCACACCTGTCCCTTGCCTGGAGCTGGGGTGGCCCTCCCTTCCCCCGCCGCCACACCGTCAGGCTCTAATTAAAGTTCTGGCATTGCTTCAGGGAAGGAGCCAAATAAGAATCTGCTTTGATGAGGTCCTCTGCTGGGGCTGGAGCTGGGGCTGGAGCTGGGGCTGGAGCTGGGGCTCACTGATCATTCTGTGCCCACACGCTAATAAATGGATAACAGCAAATGATATCCTTGCAGCCTGGACTTCGGTTCTTACTATGGGAATCAGTCCCACCTGATAAAATGTGTGTTAAGGAATTGGTAGGTAACTGGGACCCTCCCTTTTCTGAAATTCAATGCTTCCTGATCTTTCTTAGGTTTCCACCCTATATTACCTCGGCACCTTCTTTATAGTGGTAGTGTGCTAAAACTCTAACCCTACAGACAAATCTGGCAATGGGGCCTTGTCCTGAAAGAGCAGGAGTGGCTGTCATTTACCCAGTGCCTTCTGTGAGCCAGGCACTGTACTAGGCACTTTACGTGTGTCAGCTCACGGAAACCTCACAGCAACATTTGGTGGAAGGTATTTGCAGACCCATTTTACAGATGTGGACCTGGAGACTCAGGGAAGCCAAGTAAATTACCTAAGCAAGAAGGTGGTAGAGCTGTTGTTCAAAGCCTGTCTGGCCAAAGTCTGTGCTTTCTGCTTCGCTGCAGTGTCTGTCTCTGGCACCCTCTGTGTGCATGTGTCTGGGTATGCGCGTGCACACAGACACATACACAGACTTGCATGTGTCTTTCTTCTTGGATGGAGCATGCAGAGGTAGCTTGAAGGCATGAAGCGATCTTTGCCACTAAGAACATGTAGTCTTTGTGTCAACATGACCTAATGTGTTGGCCTTGCAGACACTTAGTGTACAATTTTTAATTTTGTTTTGTTTTAATTTGCTTTGGAATGCTGAATGTGGCATCCTTTCTGCATTGTTAAAAATGCCCCTTGAAAGCACTCTTTTGCACTTTACTTGCTTACCTCGCAGGAACTCCACATACAGCAGGGATAAAATAATTTAAAGCACTACGCCACATCACTCTATCAAATGGAAGAGGCACATGTGTCGAGGTGCCACCTAGGTGCCCCTCCCCAGATGAGTCCAATCACATTACATGGAGGGATTGAAAACAGCCCTTGGACTGGGAGTGGGGATATCGTCAATATAACCCCTTCCCTGAGTACAGATGGGACCAAGACCCTGACAAATTAAATCAAATAGCCCTCCCTTGGGGATCGATCCATTAATGTGGGGAAAGTGGCTGGCAAACTATAACATACTTTCCAAAGGAGATGCTGAGGGGGAATAATAGGCTGACTTCTTGTGGGTACCAGCTAAGATTTGGAAGTTGCTGGAATGTTACCTTTTAAAAATTGGACCAAATCGCGAGTGTAACACACATTAGAGGCACAGACACTACATATTCCATGCATGCATCAGTGCAGCCCTTCTCTTCCAATCTGCATTCCCCACCCCCACCATAAACCTGGAATAAACACTTTGATTTCCTACAAGGGATGAGCATGTGTTCAGTACCTTCAGCGGACAGTGTCTTTTGTTCTACCTGGTAACTGGGTACTGGATTTTTCTTCCCTAATTGATCTGGAGGTTTACTGGGGATGGTTTGGAGTGTCTTGAGAGCCAGTCCTAATCCAATAGTGACCTAAGAGTTTTATCACTTTTGGGGAAACCGCATAGGCTGGGGCTGGGGAGGGTCCTGAGTAGATCGTCCCTTGGCTGACAGCGAGGGCATCTGTGAGTTCTGTTTGCCCATCTGCCCGTGGAGGAAGTGGACACAGATTATCATCAAGGCCCCTCTGACTTCCGAAGTTCTCTGACGAAATATTCCGTGGTCCATGAATTAATGGAATTTAGTAGGAGGGTTATTAACTGGATCTGTGAACGCAGACCCATGGTCCCACTCATTTCAGGTTAAAATGAGAGCTTAATCTCCTGCCCTTTGAGATTCATTTTCTGGGGTGACTGAGCCCAGAATGTGCTGGGGAGACTGTTTTCCAAATTAGGCTCATGCCCTGTGTAGGCTCAGCCAGGCTTCTGTCACAACTCTTCAGCACACTGTCACCAACAGGCGACATGCTAGGTGGGTATTTTTTGCATGGTGTTAAGGTTATTTTAAGTTATTCTATTTGCAGTTGATTGTACTAGAAACTTCCTTTGATTATGAGTTTCATGTATTATAGACAGACAGGCATATCACACACGCGCGTGAGCACACACATAGGAAATGGCTGCTTTGCGTTCTACAGGGACCATTCCCTGTTGACAGTCCTAGTTGTGCTAGATTTTAGCAAGCCTTCCTTTTGCCTCCCTCTGAGATGATATCATTTCTTGGCTTAATTGATGCTGCTCATCTATTTGTATGCTTCATGTGGAGCCCAAGTTTGAGCAGGGCAGCCAGGCTTTTACTCCCTGGGTTGTCTAAGAATATGGACCATTCAATGGACATGTTGTTTCCCAACCATAGGACAGGCCTGGGAAAACAAACGAACAAACAAACATGCAGAGCCTGTCTTTTATTTTATTTTATTTTATTTTTTGCCTGTCTTTTAAAAAAAGAAAAAAATAGGAAAAAGCAAAAAAAAAAAAAAGAAAAGCCAGTATTACATTTCAAATCTCTGTTTTCTGCATTCTGCTAATAATATTTCAGAGTTGGGGGCTATTCCTTCTCATTATTAAGATGCAATTGTATCTGCATGAGCCTAGTGAGCTTTTGGGGGTGTACTGTAAGATCCAGGTTGTAGTGGCCTTAATAGAGGGAAATGGCAACTCTCTGAATCAGAGGCCACTTTAATTTGGAGTCGTGAATGCTGTTAATTCTGTGTGTGGAAACTTTGGAATTGCATGATGATAACCCAGCTGTCATTAAAGTTCCTGCAGTCCATCCTCGCATGATAAACTAGCTGCGCTGGACTTCACCAACCTGCCCACAATCCAGGTCTGCCTGGGTCCTCCCGAGGCAGTCCACGAGTCATATGACAGCAGGACAGTGCCCCGGAGGAGAGCTAAGAGATGTCTCTGATTTTGCTGAGTGATTATCAGTTTTACAGTGCCTAAGAGATTGGGAATCGACTTTCTGTTCTTGATTCTTAAGTGAAAAAATCTCATATAGCTCTCTCTGCATTTTTAAAAATATTTTTTTTTCGAGAGGACTCCCAATCCATCGAAACAGCAGGCCTGGGCCTCACAGGATGAGTGCAGATCTTCTCCTTCACTGCCAGGGCTCGGAGCTTGAAGGGAGAAGGTGCAGTGGTGCCTAGAAGTGATATGCAAAACCAACTTCCATGCCAGCCTCCCGCCTCTTTCCCGTCCCAGGGTCACAGACAGGGGACCCAGTGGCTGACGATGATAAACCCACGTGTGGAAGTGTTTTACCTATTTTTGTCTCTGTAGGATTTCATGGTGCTTTTTTTTTTTTTTTTAAAAAAGGCATTTTACAGAAAATAATGGGGGGAGGGGATTTCGTAATGTTCTTAGGAAAAGTACAAAAGCAAATTTGCTTGTAACATTTCAATAAGCTGTGCTGCTATTGTCTTTATTTGATGATGTAATGTTTTTGTTTTTGTTTTTTGGTTTCTCCAATGATGGAGAAAAATTGCAACAAAGACCTTCTGGAAGATTCAATCCAATGCCTCTTCTGTTTTCCTTTCCTTTGTGGGACTAAGCATGGTTCCTGGGGCCTAGGCTGGGACCACCATTCAGGACCATAGGACTCCTGGGGACAGGTTTCTTCCTCAGCTGTGCTGCCCTCTCACCCTTAGATGCATTCAAAAGAGTAGAACCTGTCCTATGTGCAAATGTGCAAATTCACTGCCCTGCAGAAGGGGGAGCCCGAAGCAACCCAAGAAGAGGAATCTTACATAACTAAGAATTGTCGCTGCACATTTCCTTTCCCCTCCCTATTTTAATCTGATATTGATTGCATGTTGCTAGGGGTCAGACAGCATTATAAATCACACGTCCTATGTGAAAAACTAAGTGTGGGCATTTTGATAAGTCTGCTAACATGAGATGAACCTCTTCTTGGGTGCCGACATTTCGGTCAGTGTTTGGCTTTGCCTTTGCTACGCAGTCACCAGCTGCGGACTTGTAATAATGAGTAGAAAGCACATGGTGGCAAGTTTTGAAGACCTATATTCAGGCACTATGCTAGGCAGTTCAAAAACACCCCATTTAGTCTTCCCAATGAAACAATAAGCTGGGTATCTTCATTTTGCTGATGAAGACTTTGAGGCTCAGAGAGAATAAGAAACCTCCAACCCAGGCTGCTTGAAACAAAATACTTCAAATGGATTGACCTTGAACAATGGGAATTTATGAGCTTACAGTGTGAGGCCATGAGAATGTCCAAATCAAGGCATCATCAAAAGCAATACTTTTTGAAGACCATCAGCCAGTGATCCTTGGCTCCTCTGCTACATGGCAAGGCACATGGTGGCATCTACTGGTCTCTTCCTTCTTTTCCTATTCCATTGAGTTAACCTATAACTCAGGTTATTGCTCCTGAGGCTTTCTCTTTCCCTCTATGTGTTCATTCCATTTAGGACTCCAGTAGAAGGATTAAAACTCATCCTGAATGAGGTGGGTCACACCTTATCTGAAGTAGTCTCATCAAGATGTCCTACTTTCAATGGCTCCATACCCACTGGAATGGATTAAATTTTTTTTTTTAATTTGCATATGGGCAGGAGGCACCAGGGATCGAACTCCAGACCTGCAGCACGGCAGGTCGGAGCTCTGCCTGCTGAGCCATGGCAGCCGCCCTGGAATGGATTAAATTTAAGAACATATCTTTTGGGGGTACATACAGCATCAAACCACCACAGATATCGAACACATGGAAAGTGTGCTACCATACCTCACTCCATGCCCAAGGCAGACATCACTCATTAATCACAGAGCACTTTCCTATTAATCCAGGTGCATTCTCAGGATCCATTTTAAGACCATACTTTAAGTCTTCAGTTCCTATAATATGGTGCAGTGACCCTTCTATGTCCTTGAGATTCTTTCAGGGGTTCATGAGTTCAGAAATATTTTGAAATAATACTAAGACATTCATTATTTGCAATTATTTGGGATAAACAAGGAGTTCTCCTGACTTGGAATGCAATAACATTAAAATATTTTCCAAATATAACAATCTATATTGTTATCTATAAACTGTTTACTGTCAATGACTCTTTTGAATTATTTGGAAATATCTCAGGCAAAGAACTGAAGGACTCAATAAAATATAAATTTATTTTGAAATGAAGAACCTTGGAAAACTCCAACATTCTGGAATCAATGGCATTAGGTGCAAATGCAAGAAAGAGAAATACACATAATACTATCATAATTTACAGCTGCACGTTTTACTATTTTTTGTAGAACGTTAATCTGTGACTTAAAGAACATTCTGTTCTTTAGGTGACTGATACCAAAGAAAAAAGAAAGATAACAGGCTAGTCCATTATTTCCTTGATAAATATTCATCCAAAGAAATTTTTCCATTCAATTATGACTGAAGGAGGGAGAAAAGGATTAATGCCTAATTGTGGTTGGTAATCAATTAAGATTGTGCGGTCCATCCATCCATTCATCTAACAAACATTCACGGAACCCTACTATGTGTGAGAGCAACTGGGGATTGCGAGACTCTAGTCTCTGTCTTTAAGAACCTCATACTTTTTAAACAAATTTTTTGTTAAGAGTTAAGTAGCCCCTGCAGGATATGTTCTGGGGGGTAATAAGCCTGCAATTAGGTTGGAGGAAGAGCAATAATTGGACAGTATGTAATTGCATTTTGAATTACAAGGAATTATCATACAAGTGATAAGGATTAAGGGAGTGTGAGGAGCACTGTGCTCTGTGGCAGTCCAGGTGGGCTTCCTGTAAGAGGGGGACGTCTTAAAGAAGGTGTAGGAGTACAGGAACATGAGTGGCTCCAAAGCCGTTCTGCACAATATTATTCAAGATTGCTCATTTGTTCTGAGAGTACTTCAAATAAAATCTCATTTAAGAATACTTTGTTGTAACGCATTTTCAGTCCAAGAGAGGAATGCTCTAAAATGACCAAAACAAATCAGAATCACTAAGCCAAACTAAAAGATAAAGATAAGTTTCACCAGTCACTGATTACAACAGGAATTGTAACTCCTTCTGAAAGCAACTGTGTCTGCATAAATAGGATATATTAATGTTTCTCCCTTCTTCCTGTATTTTCCCCTTCCTTTTCTCTAACAGGCAGATCTCGGGTTCTGGCTTCATTTCCTCAAGAAGGAATATAGTGGCAGGGGCATTCCTGACTCTTTGAGTCAAAAGCCAGCCCACAAAAGAGCTCGTTTGGTAGGAAGCAGAGTGACTCTAGAATACCCTGATGGGAAAAGAAAAGCATCCCCCCAGGCTCAAAAAAGAGACTCCTAGGCTTCGGGCTACAGCAGAGAGATGGCTGTGGTCCACAGAGAGAGGGCCTGTGGGTAGCTCCCTGAAGAGAAGAGGCTGCAGGATGGGCTTCAGCAGAGGAGACTTAGGGCAGCCTGCCAGGAGGACCAGGGCAGTGTAGCCAGGTGGCAGGAGCCCAGGATCTCGGCCCAACCCATCGGCAGCCAACAGAGAATTTCCCACATGCCTGGTAGGATGGGCCTGGAAACCCAAGTCATGCTGTTTCACCATTTCTTGCATACTTGAGCTAACTAAACTCTTGCTTTCTAATCCTGTACTGCTCTGTGGGGAGCGTGAGGCAGAGAATTCAGCTTCCCAAACAAAAAGCAGGAAGATGGGGGCAGATTTGGGGGACTCCTGTGGGGAGACCCATGGCCAAAACAGGTTGTAGGTCCAGAGTCCAGACCCACCCAGGCCTGGCCACCCTCTCGGATCAAGACCTGTATTTCATGTCCACCCTGGGGTAATTCCCCACCAGTCTCTGGGCTGATTGCCTGCCCACCCACATGAGGAAGGACTTATAGCATAAAACAGGCTATATATAAGGGCTCCTGGAATAAATAAGTTTAAATCTATTCCTCACCCCCCCCCAAAACTGACTGCATATTATGTTTGAGGCAGGATAATATTGTACAAAATTTTGGTATTTTTTCCCTCTCTCCTTGAATTTTCCTTTTTCCCTTCCTCATGGTCCCCACCCCCCAACTTGTCTCCTTCCCCTCCCACCCCCACTCCCCACCCCCTAGCTTCCCTTGGAGCAGAAATAGCCTAGCATTTCTCTGATTTTTTTATTTTACCAAAAAGTCTGAAACCTTGGCGGGAGTGGGGGAACACACCAGGAGAATTACGAGAAAAAGTAAATGAGGAAAGCTATGGGACATAGGCAAAAATATCTTCCAGCAACAAACAGGCTAAGGAATTTACTCATTCTAGAAAAAAATGCAAACAGATTCCCTCAGGCTGGGAGAGAAAAAGTGGGAGGAGGAGAGCAAGAAGTGGCAAGGCCCAGAGAGGAGGTGCCGGCAAAACTTATGTGGATAGATGGGACCAGGAACCCAAGCAGGGGCGTCACATTCCAGGGTATCGGGGCGTGGCTGGGGGTGTGGCCCGGATCCCTGTCACAGGCACGGGCATGAAGGGAGCTGACGGTGCAACCCTCGGGCTGTGGATGTCCCTGGGGCCCCCAAAAGGTGAGCGGTTTCCAAAAAAGTCTAAAGGGAGAAGAGATGCCCTCAGACGATTCATGGCCCTAAAAAAGGATCCAAAGGGAACTGAGCTGAAGGGGTTAGGCCGGGCCTCGGAGGAGGGCGCGGGCAGAGGTCAGTCTGTCTGCTGCCTTTGGGGGCGCTTGAGCCGCGGGCGCAGGATCTCACCCCTGTGCTGTGCTCCACGAGAAGAAGAAAGGATGCCTTCAGCAGCTGCGGAGGCGCCTGGGACCAGCGC
>PVIY010007509.1:0-64893 GCA_004026745.1 Myrmecophaga tridactyla | reverse complement strand
GTGTGACATCGTTGATAAGGTACCAGGCACACACACACACACAGACACACAGACACACACACACACACACAAATATTAATGAATTTATTAAATATTTCCATAGACATTTATTAAATGTTAAATACTTCTATTACTATTTCTCTTATTTTTTTATTTAGGTCGTGACGGAAAAAATGTAATTGAAGCAGTAAAACAAAATCTACAGCTCATTTTCCGATCCCTGTGGACAAGTCTGCTGATTGCCCTTTTTAATGTTTCCTTTTCCTTTTTCTAACCCTACGCAAAGCTGAAGCGCCCTTTAACACTTGTGGCTTGTCAGACCCATTGGAGACTAATGAAGGTCAACCTTGTCGGTTTCTTTTGTTATCAAAAACAAAAACGCAATTACTGTCTGTTGTGGAGGGTGTCTTGGGTGCCAGACAACTTTACTGACTTGCCTGAAGTCACATGTGCAGGCAGAGCTGGGACACAGAATCAAAACAAGCTTAGTGGCTCCAGATCTCGCATTCTTCTTGTTTGCACTTTTTACTGCTGCAGAAGCTTCTAACCCAATGTGAAAGCCATACCTCAGTAGACAGAACGGGGGCTGCAGTAGATGCCCCCTCTCTGCCATCAGAACTCCCAAGATGGGCTGTGGCATCCCATCGGCCCCCAAAGTCACTGGGGTAAGTGACTTAAGGCCAGGCTACTGACCCCCAGAGATTAGGGGATCGCCCCTCCCCCCCGTAGCTAGCCGATGTGCAACAAACCATTTGGGCACCATTTTCCAGCTGACAGTCCTTTCCGACTTCCCCTTTTGTTGTGTCCCATCTCACTGAAAGCACCAAATTAGCAATGCTTAAGCAACAGTGATGCTTTGCAATGGCTCGTCCCTCCATACAAACAGCTTCCCATCCATCTCAGGTGAACAGGATGGGTTGGTGCTCAGGCTGAGGGCTGGCAGTAACATCACAAAGATGTGAGGAGTCAGAAAATGATTGGCTCATTCCCCTACTGATGAGACAACTTGCTAAGGAAACCAGGCAAGGTCCAAGTGCATAAGGGAAAAGACAAAGGAGTTCCTTTTGCCCCTTTTCCTGTCTCCCTTTCGCATACCCAAAGACCCTTCCTCTTGGAAGCATCTAAGGAGAAGGGTCTGGTAGTGGGGGAGTGTCTGGGCTCCCCATTTTGGAAAACGCTTCTAGGCAGCACAGACTTCCTTATCCTTGACGCTTTATCTTCACCCACATTGGGCTCATGGAGACAGAAAATGGAGGTTTCTGGTTCCTCCTCCCCCCTCCCTTCCTGCCTGCCCCTTTCCTTTCATCTTCTGCTTGAAAGATTTGACAAATCCTCAGCACAGCAAGTCCCTTCCTGGCCTGCAGAAGGAGGCTCCTCTCCAGTTTGGGAGGATTTGGCTGCAGTGTTTCCTGAGGAGGCTTTCCAGCCTTTTGCAATTCGATTCAAAAATATCTCTCAGCGTTTGGAAATTGGTTGGCCCCGGAAAAGCCCACTTGCCCCTGGCCTCCTTGGGGAGGATAGGAAGGCTATGGGGAGAGGGGGGCTCACTTGGTGGGAAAAGTAGCCACATCTGTCTGCTTTGCAGTTCAGTCTCTTTTTGCTTTGTGGAAGTTTCTCGTTTGTTTTTCTGTTTTTTTTTTTAATGGTCCAGCCCATGAGCCTGTGGGGTCTGATGGCCAGGGAGGGGTGGGTGGTGGCGGTACGGAAATGTGGCATGATATGAAATGGGACTCCAGGCTCAAGCATGGCCTGTGCCTTTCTTTGGGTAGGGCTGTGACAAGCAGTGGCCTTGCATTCCGTGCTACAGCACCGGGAGAGCCTGCCTCACGGCAAAGTACTCAGAGGCCCCCTGGTTGAGGCATGTGGGGGCAAGGAAAATCTTCCCACCAGTCATGGAGGATTATAATAAAACGGCTTGGGCTTTCTTTTGCTGTTTTCACTGTCATTTCCCTTGTTGCTGCTGTCTACCGGCTCTGGGGGCTTCTGCTGCCACCCCCACTATTTTGGAGCGTCTTTGTGTATCCTGAGCCATCACTCCTCCATGACTCTCACACTCTTCCTTGGCCAACAGACATCTTCACCCAGTTCTGAACACAACAAAACCCTGTGGAAACCACCTACTTCCCTTGGGGTAAGAACTGAGTCATAGAGATAGCTGCAGAACATTATTTCTCTGGCCCTATCTCCCTGCCCCCCACCAGGTTTCTTTTTGGGGCTCCAGCCCCCATTCCCTGAATTTCTCTCAGAGTCCTTTGAGTCCCCAGAGGGTGACTCATCATGTAGTCCTCATCCTATTTCTCCACTGCTGCTGCACTTAACCAGGAGAGAGCCCTAGGCTGCTGCCAAAGTTCAAACTGGAGGCTATGGAAGGGATCTGAAGGTCCTGCAGCTGGCTTAACTACCTACCTAAGCCAAAGTCTAGGGTGGTGCTTATGCCAAAGGCAGTGGGAACATTGCTGTGGAGCCCATTGCTGCTGCCGCTGCCCACATGCAGTCCATGATAACCAGGGAGGGCTTACCTGAGGCGAATCATTGGCAGGAACTAGGGGTGGCTATTTCTAGTCACTTAAGTTTTAGTAACTGTCTTTCTCTAGTTTTCTTCTTTCTTTTCATAGGCTAGGCCTCAGAAGAACCCGGGAGAATTACATGCAACCCTTCTGTAGGGCAGGGCCTGGAGAAGGGATGTGTAGGGAGTTAGAGCCTTCCCAGTTCCCAATGTGGACGAAAGGGGTAGGGGATAATAGGGCCGAAATCACAGCCTCAGTCAAAAGCTCACCGTGGTTTTCCCCAATCGTACTCAAAAGATTGAGACCTGTCAATATAGGGATGGGTCACTGATTGGAACCTCCCATATGGTGCCCAAATCCCTTCTGGAATAATCCTGGGAGATAGCAGTCCAGCTGCCACTTGCACACTTCCATCGTGGGTGGGGAAGGACCTGGAATTGAATACAACATTGCAGGTGTGGCCCCCACCCTTGCACACCAGGTTCTCCTTGCTTTCCTCTTAAGTAGAAAGCATGGCCTCCCAGCACGCACTTTGGAACTCCAAGAACACATTTCGGGAAGGTCTTTACCTCCTGATGCCCCCCATCCACTCCAGCTCTGAGGAGTAGTATGTTTTCCTGCTGTATTCATAGGTCAGGCTTGCTGCCTTACCAGCTAGCTGCTCATATTATGGTAGCTGGCATGCCATTAAAGTGACAAAGGGAAATGAGAGAGAGATGAGGGGGGGTCAGAGGAAGAAAAGGCACAAAATATACACCTGCCAAGAGGATGGAAGGAAACAAAAGTTTCAAGCTTCGTTTTGAATGCTCTGAAGGAAATCTGGGTCTCAAGTGCAGGGAGAAGATGATCGTTGATGAACATCCCTTCACCTAACAAACATTTATTGAGTGCCTACTGTGTGCCAGACCGGATGCTCAAAGGTGGAGATCCAGAGATGGGCGAGACCTCATTTCTGCCCATAGGATCCCACTGACTATTGGGGGCAAATCTCATGAGCAGAAAAATATCATAGACTGTGGTCACTGCAAAGACAGGTAGGGTAGGGGTCACTCAGGCTGCCAGGCTATAGTGGGGGAAGGAGGCAAAGGGTCATGGGCAGCTTCAGGAAGAGGCCTGGAGGTGGTGTGGGGAGGTGACTCTTTCAAAAGAGCAGAACCATGAGCAAAAGCACAGAGATGTGGCAGGCCACAATGGGTTTGGGGAACTGCCAAGCTGCTTGGTGTTGTTAGGATGGGAAGACCGAGATGGAGGTGAGGGAGGAGCCAAGTCAACGGGGTCTAGAATGCCACGTCATGGAGTGCAGTGGGGGTAGTGCCAGAGGTTTTGGAGGGAGAGATTTGAGAGAGTCCACTTAAAATTTTGTCTCGTGAGACAAACCCAGAACCACTTAAAGGAATAGTACCGTGAATTTACAAAGTGCTTTCTTTCTCCAGTTCTGCCAGGAAAGGCTCTAAGAGTTCATAATCCTATCATCAGATTAAAATGGCTTGTTCCCACAGCTAGAAAATAACCGCTCTCTTTAGTCTTCGGTTTGGTATGTTAACCTTTTTCAGAAACTAATTCCACAAAATGTCTGAATCTTTTAGCTGTGCGCTTGAAAAATGCATTGCTGCTCATTTATTCCTGTTTCATCTGTCTCTATAGTATGCTCTCCAGATGCCCTTCCCTTCCTTCCTTCCTTCCTTCCTTCCTTCCTTCCTTCCTTCCTTCCTTCCTTCCTTCCTTCCTTCCTTCCTTCCTCCTCTCTCCTCTTCCCTTCTCCTCCCCTTCCCCTTTCCTTCCTTTCTCCCTCTATTTCTCCCTCCCCCTTTCCTTCCCGTCTTCCCTCTCTACCCTTCTTTCCTCCTTTTTTTCAGACTATAATTCCTAACTGTCGGCAAAAACTTTGAATAACGCTTCCCACCATGGGAACCCTGACCTGCATGCTTTTTGGTTCGCACACAGCAGTCTTCCTAAATTATTCATCCTTTGGCAAGACCATCAGGCTGAGTTCCTTTATTAGTAAGAGCAGAAGAGAATGGAATAAAGAGTGAAAATATGTCTAAAGTCTGGGGCTAGCCCTCCTTATAGAATTAGGTTGTGCAGAGCCTCCAGTGTGGGGAAAATATGAACAGAGTCCAGCAGTGTGGACCGATAACCAAGAGGAGAATCAGGGGGCAGAGTCTGAAACTTTGCTCTTCTTCCAACACAGTGGCAGAGGCCCTGGATAGGCAGAATAGTCTTTTGCAAGAAAACATTGGTTGAGTCGGCAATAACAGTGAATACTCCTCCCAAGCAAGTGGAACAGTGAGGTTTATTCCCAAGTTTGAACTTTCACATCTGCCTCCCTCTATCCTCCAAATTGCAGTTTTCTCCTCAGTTTTGCCAGGGTCATGTACTGGGCCAGAGGGATTCAGCTGTCAGCAGAGATCCTAAAAGGTGGAATTCTACCATGTCAGAGCTGGAAAGGGCCTTAGAGATGACATCCACTCAACATGCTTTTATTAGTATCTGTTTGCCAGGCTCTAGGTCTTCAGGGGAACAAAGAATGGCAGACACTGTTCTCTGTTACCATCCTCAGGCTTACCTTATTTGTCTCAATCAATAGGGACATTTTAGACCTCTCCTCAGTTGAGTTGAGCTCATTGAAGTTTTCAGAAATTGATTCAGCAACATTTTCTGGGTCTTTCAGCTGTTTGAGACAGCTACTGCTACTCATTTCAGTTCTTGCTTTTTCTGTGTCTGTATATATGCTCTCAGATTGCCCTTTCCCTTTCCTTCCTTCCTTCCTCCCTCTCTTTCTTCCTCCCTTTTTACCACACTGATTGACTGCCTACTATGTACTAGGATTAGCTGGGGATAGACCAAGATAAATTAAATAGGAGATAAACAAGTAAACGAGAAGTGACTTATAGCAGAAGATTCATGTAATCACTTGGAATGTGAGAGCAACCAAAGTCTGAAGCCCCAAAGTGCCCTGCCCCCAGGTTTGGAGGTTGTTGAGGCCCCTTGCCTTTCCCAAGGTTCCATTCAGTTAAACTGTCCTTTGGGCTCAACATTTCTGTCCTCTCCCAAGAAATAGCACCAGCCTCTTTATGTTTGATGATGCCTTGAATCCATTTCAAGGTTAAGATCTAATTTCTCCAATTAGCATTTTTCGTCTACATGTTGTTTTCCATGAAATTGTTCCATTCTTCAGTGTGGATTTCATGATGACTTGGAGCCAAAGATCTTCCAGGGGAACAGGCCGCCTGTTCTCTAATGCAAACTTGAATGAAAAGCTACTTTGAGGAATTGGCAACAAATGGAAATTTTCTAGCATGTTCTTGGCAACTCATGAATAAAAGTGGCTGAGCAGGGCCTGGAGAGATATAGAAATCAATAGTACTTGGCCTGTATGTTGCCTCAAAATCTTGGGGTCTGGTTGGAGACATCTATTAGGCATGGAGGAAAAGCAATTGCATGCCAACATAGTGTACTTTAAATGTATTTTTGAACTGTTCCTGTACTGTGGGCATATTTATTGAGTAGCTAATGAAAAGGCCCTTACCTTAGAAGTAAATTTTAAGCTACTGAACATTGTGATTTTGACATTACTGATAATCAGTTTTCCTTTCTCACTATATTATTTAATGAATCTGGCTTATTAAGTTTTTAACTCTTGTGGGGGAAGGTAATCTTGCAGGAGAAGTGATTTTCCAGTGACCATTCCTTTGGGACACATGACTGCAGCTCATCCTCAACTTACTCGCACACACACACGTACAACATTCCACACATACCCACAAACTATCCTTGAACCATCTGGTATAGTTTTTGCTGGTTCTTGTGATCTGTTTCCAAAGCTAAGCAAAACAGAGCTGGATAACTTCCTTGGCTGATAGGAAGTCATAGTAAGTTGAGGGAAACAGCCATGGAATTGTCACTCCATCTTCATCCAAGAGTCTGATAAACTTGTAGAAATGGCTAGGATTTTTAGTTTAAAAAGTTAAACAAAAACAAACAAAGATTCAACAAATGGTGCTTCAATAATGGGATACTCACGGAGAAAGAATGAGATGTGACCCTGCCATACAGCATACCAAAAAAAAGAGTTATAGAGGTGAATGCCAGTGACCAAGATTAGAGCCTTAGGAAAATGCACTGAAACTCCCACAGATTGTTTTGAGTGCTGAATGCATAAGGTGCCAGGACTTAGAGCAGTATTAGAGCATGCAAATTTCCCTCCTTACCACGGGTTGTAGGGAAGGGTAAAAAGGTTGGGAAAGGAAAGATAGCCAAAAGTCACAGATGCACAAAGAATCTCCAATTCCCTTCTTACCAATCCAATTTAAAATTCAAAATAATGATATAGAAAAGCCACAAGTGAAATTTACATACATGGTTGTAAAATGCCATTAAGAAGGGAAATATTATTGAGCCAGGTGACTATTAGATGTTATGGCTCCTAAAAATGGGAGATTAGAATGACATTAGGTCACAGGAAAATATTCCCCAAGCTTTTGAGTTTATTGGATTTTGTACATTCCTTCCTTTTTTTTTTTTCCTTCAATTCATACTCATTTTTCCAAAGCTTGTTAGAGTTTTCAGATTCCCTTTCCTTTATCTTGACATTTCTTTTCTTTCCAGGATTTTCCTTTTCTTTTCTCATTCCTCAGGGCCGTTGACTTTGGAGAGTGCTGGTTTGGGTTTGTGTCTTGACCTTGGCAATTACTAGCTTCATGACCTTGGGCAAATTAATTAACCTTGTTTAGACTGTATTTCCTCTTCTATAATAGGAATGATAATCCTTACCTCACAATTGTGAGTATAAACTGAGCTAATATATGCCAAGTGCTTAGTATCTGTCAGCACCTGTGGGCACTCAATAATTTGTTTGCTTCCCCAGAAGAGAAAAACTGTCACTTTTTCTTTCCAAAGCTAAGCCTTCGAAAATCCAATTCTTTCCTGATTTTATAGACACTTTCCTCCACTTTCTTGCATCCTCAACCTTTCCAATTTCTTGAGACCCTTCTCTAGATGATGGGACCCTGACTTAGTGAGTCCCTCACTGTATGACTTGGAAGTTATAGGAGAGTAAGAATCCGTCAGGAAATGAAGTACCTGTGGGTTCTTTAGAAAACTTGAACTATGAGATCTAGTAAGAAAAGAATTGGGTTATTTTGAGTTCATTTATCCATCCATGAGATAAGCCCACAACAGTGAGTAAAAGGCCACTACTGAACATGAAAAGTGAAAAGGTTAGAAACTTAGGGACCACTAAGAAAAAGTAAACCAAAAAGAGACTTAGAGGAAGTTAAAGTGGTAGAGGGCAGCAGTGAAGAGAAGCATGGGATCGTGGATGCCAGGGCTAGAACAGGGTGAAGGATTTTTGAGAAAGGAGTGGCAGGCACAGCATTCACATAAAGATAAGGTCTGAAAGGACCCATCAAGCTCACTGGGTTTGTTATTTAGATGGTGGCCTGATACTTGTGTCAGAACATTTTCAGTGGTGGAAGAGAATGAAGCCTGACAGCAGTGAGCTGAAGGACAAGAAGGCAGTGAAAGAAGCATTTCTTTGACAAGCTTGACAGGGAACATGGAGCAGTTGGCTAGAGAAAATTGCAAGATCAAGGGAGAGATTTTTTCTTTTCATAAATGTCACAGGCATTGAAGCACATTTATAAGCTGTATGAAAGGAGCCTGATAAGAGAGGTTGAGCATACAGGGGTGAAAGAAGTACTGGGGAAGAAACAGGGTCTTGGGCCAGGAAAAAGGGAGAGGGGATGGATGCAGAGTGTAGGTGAGGATGGATGTAGATTTAGATACACTCATGGGCACAGGGGATATTGCCTGACCTTTTCTAGGTCTTCACTATCTTCAATGAAGGAAGGAGACTGGGTAATCTGCTGAGATAAGAAGCTGGGGAATGGGATGGTGATTTGGGAAGAGTGATGAAATTTTGGAATAACTGCTGTGGGATACGGGAGAGGATCGTTGAGGGACACTGAGATTCCAAGGGAGGCTGGAGACCCTGCCTGGTGATTCCCTCCAGCAGGGCTCAGCAGTACCTGGGTAGAAGGACAGAACAGGGGTAACATTTGGATAAGGTTAACAATATGCAGGACAGGTGTGGTGGGGCAGAGAAAGTTCTAGGGCTTTGAGGATAATGGGAAGAATTGGGAAGCAATTCACTGTGAGAAGTACTGAGTCCTTCCAGAATACGAAAGGAAGCCACAAACAGGGGCTTTGCTGGAAGGTAGGCAGGCAAGCACAGAATCAAGGAAGAGCTGATATAAGGGAAGTGAAGAAATCAGAGTTGGAAAAATAGTGGGAGATGGTGGCCAAAACTTAGAATTTAGCATTTCAAAGATGGTGTTATTTTAGGGAATGACAAGTTCTGGTTGTTAGAAGGATGCAGTGACAGACTCTTCTGGGGGACTGTTATTGAGCTTGCTTATTGTTCAAGCCAGTACTATAACTACACTTCTCTGCATTTTGATGGAATAACCCACTTCCCCAAGAAATCTGTGAAGTAAAGGCATCCAAAAAGCTTTTTCTTTCCATAGCATTTAGGGATTCTGAATATGAGTCGTTTAATTTTTCTCTTTCTTCTCTTCCTTTTATGGGTCTTGAATAACTTTTTTAAAGGGGCACCTTGGCAATTACAGGAAATTACAGATGTTGAATGTGTGTAATACTTTCCTCCACTTTAATTCTTAGATTCTTGCCTACTTGGATAGGCCCAGATTTTTGCTTCTGGCTATTGCAATCTGGGCCAATAAAAAGAACATTCTTCAAATGAAAATGCAGTCTCTCTCATAAGAGTCAGAATTAGGCTCCTTATCTGCCAAGGACACCTGTCATTTGGTTCTCCTAAAACATGAGAACACATCACCTTGGTTTGCCCCCATCCCACCGCATCCTGTCTCTGGAACTGCAATTCATAGTTGGGTTCTCAGGCCTCATCCAAGGAATCTGCTGTTTTCTGTAAGCAGCCACTGCAGAAGAAGTGTACATTTTGCTAATATTTCTCTTTAGGGCCTTAAGTTATGACATGTTCTTTTCCTGGAGTTTGCAGTTTAGGAAGGTCAAGAATTGCAAATGGTTTCTGAATTTAGACCAAGCTGAATCCACATCTCCAGACTGTATGGAGCATCTCTGATTCTTCCATAAATGATTCCCCTTCCTGGTATGGTAGAATGTTCCCTCAACTGGGAGTCAGGAGGCCTGGGTTCTCAGTTGACTATATAACCACCCAATAGTCCAATTTAGCTTTGGCACTCATCACTGTGGGCCTCAGTGTCTTCTGTGGATCTGAGAGTCTGAACATGTGATCCCTTCTAACCTTGGAATGCTAGATGGAGTTGGGTATATCTGAGCACATATATACTCATCCATTTTGTATAAATGGAAATAATGGAGGCCTGAGCATCCTAGATAGACTCAGGAAAAGAGCCAGGTGAAAATGCTTCATTTAGGAAGGATGTAAATGTATCGTCTCTGGGCATATTTAGTTAATGTATATCCTGTAATCATAAAGTAGTGGAAATTAGAAATGGAAAAGTCTGAGGATAAATTAATCAATCTGCCACGTAGATTCTTTATTCCTACAATTATATTTCTAACATTGAATGCACAGAGAACCCACCTAGTCACTGGTTTCCTAATACTAGAGCAGACATAAATCAACTACAGAGGCAGTGGCAATATAGTCCCTTTTTCTCCTCCTGAAAATTTTTCTTCCTTTTCCCATTTTTGATTCCAAAATATTCAGAGAAAGTAGCTAGTTTTATTTCGTTTTCATTCCAATTCTGATCCCGGAGTTGTTTTGGTGCCTGGTTTTCCTTTGGCTTCAATAAAAAGTGTGTTTTGCCTGTTTTTAACCCTTGCAGCTTCTGGAGGGATCTGGAGTATTCTTTCACAATCTTTCACTTCCTGTCTCTCTTGCACCCTCCTTCTCCCATTTCCTTTTGCATTTTGCTGAGTGATCAGTGTACAAAGTACTGGACTTCTTTCATAATAACCCCTTGTCTGGGGTCAGTCCCTTACTACCAGATTAAAATTTCCTTACTTTGGATCACCATGACAGACAAAATTGGATTTAATGAATTATCTTCAGCAGTGAAATCCAGAAGGGGCCAAACTTGGAAAGGGCAAGGTCCTTGTTACTCAAAGTATGATCCATGGACCTGCCGAGGCATGAGCATGACCTGGGAGCTCGTTAGAAATCCCAAATCCTAGCCCTAGCCCAGCCCTAAGGATCTGCATTTTACCAAGACTCCCAGGTTATTCGTATGCATGCCAGTTTGAAAAGTACTGGTTGAGATAGTGTGCTAAGAGAATGGAACTGCTCCATCTGAGCAGGTAGAGAGAACATGAAGAAACCCAATGGTTCAAATAACCAGTTTTATCCTTCACCCCTATCTGATTTATGGCCACCAGGGTTGGACTACCACAGAGGTCATTTGGGTTATTTTCAGAGAAAGAGAGAAGTGAAAAGCCATTAGAAGCTGGTTAAAGTACAAGGAGAAAAACTGCTGGAGGTCCTGGCATTATGGGACTCTGTCTGTTTGGTAGAGTCTGTGATCCTGCCGCCAATCTCTTGTAAACTGTGGTGGCACTCCTTTCCAAGAAAAGAAAAACATGTCACTAGAAAACATGTTTCCATCCTACAAATTAAAAATACGAAAGTGAGATTACCATTGAGTTTTCAGGATAAGTATTAAGGAAGAAGCAACAATCTGCTTGATAACCCCTGTTAGATATTAGCAAGTTCATTTTGGGCAGCAATGTAAGGGAAACCATTAAGATAAATAATATTAGTCCAAGGTGGATTTTACAGCATTTCTGGCTGCAGGCAGAACATTTTCTCTGTCTGCTATCCCCTTCTGAGGGCCTGGGCAGGTAATGACCTGCAATAGGAAAAAAATGATATTGTCACCAAGAAGCCCTTCTCTTCTGCATTGCATTGTTGTGTGGTGAGATGCATGATTGCAACTCGTTATGATTTGGAAGATGAGGAAACATATGATTCATCATTTGAATGAAACGCTATCACTCTGGCAGTCATAAACTTAGTGCTTGTAAGTGATTAAGTGTTTGGGGGCAAATGAAGAGCAAATAGGAAATTTGTATTAAATATTTTGAATTATCATATGTCTCACTTTTTAAAAATACCCTTTCATGGGCATCCATTAAACCCTCTCCCACTCTAGCTAGATGAGTTTAATCATGTGTGGAAATGCCTGGAATCATTATCTCACAGAGAGACACTCTGAAAATGGATGTATTGGCAGAAGTGGATGACCAATAGCATGCTTAAAATCAACCAGGTGACTTCTTTTGGCCATTTCTATTGTCAAGTCGCTTAGAAGGGGAAGGGCAAAGGACAGGAATCCCCTCTAATTGAAATTTTGATCCTTGGGTCTTGTCACATCCCAAATTCTTGTATAGTTTTAAAGTTACAATTCTTTATTATTTATAAAATACATGCTCAAGATTAAGCTTGATGAGTATTAAAGCGGGGAAAAGCAACAAAAAATCACCTGTGATCATTTCCATCCAAACATAAATGTCAATACTTTGATTTCTGTTGATCGCTCTTTCAATATACAAATAAATGCATATGGATATTGTTTTGACAAAATGTTATATTGTATGGTACTGTACTCTTTCCTGTGTCTGCATTTAGCAATGTATTACATTTTCTCACTTGCTAAATACCCTTTTAAATAATGACTTTTAATGGCTGTTCCCTGTGCGGTATAGATTCTGTCAGAAATAGGAGTTAACTATTGGTATAGGTCTAATTAAAATGGGGAACAGGAGCAAAAAAGCTCCTTAGCTCCAGGAGCATTGACGTCTACTTGCCAGATGGAAGGTTATTTAAGGGTCTAAATAAATTTCATTTTCATTGGGAAGTCATATGACTGAATGGCAATTTGGTTTCTTCTTTTTGTATCTTGTTATCACTGCACAAGTAAACATGTATGTACTTGACTCCTAAAATGGTCTTTGTGTGGTCTTTTACTGTTATTTCTTGCTGACTTCACTAATTATTTTTGAAAGTGATTTGGGACTTGAGAAGTTTTCTTCTTCCAAGATTCTCAGGTGTCTCAACATCCTGCTCTCCATCTGCCTCTAGAATGCATTGTGCAAAGTGTGTAAGAAAATAAGAGGAGGAAAATAAACCAGCCAAGGAAAAAATAATTTGTAAAATTCTTTGTAAACTCCTCAGTTTGGGAAAATGAGTTGCCTTCTCATCTGCATCCACTTCTGATAAAGGTCTTTGGGCAATCCTTGAATTTGGAACTGCTGTTGTCCAGAATCTCCCCAGCTGAACACTTGAACATGGCTATTAGCTTCCTACTGAAGAAACTTCAAAGTACTTGGTCCATCTCCTTGCCTCTGCATGTTATGGCCCTACTCTACCTTTTCACCCTTATTTCCTGGTGCTTGCAGGCATTAATCTTGCATCCAAATATGTGGATCCATTCATATCCCTAAGACTAGCTCGCTCCTCTGGTTCTGCAGAGATCCTTGGCAGACTTCTCCCTCCAGCAGGAGTCCCTCTTTTCTCTTTCCCTCATAAATTCCATACATTCCTACTCAAGACTCAGCTCCTCCATGCAATCATGCAGTCTTTCCAGACTTTCTAGCTCATTAAGCTAACAACAAATGGGCTTGTCTAACATCGTGGGCATCTCCCAGTTGGTATTCCCCTTATGCTTCAGTCATTTGTGTATACACTTAGTTATGTGTCTATGTGTTCAGACACACCCCTGCTTAAAGCAATGACCCCATTTTTATATGACTCAGATTTCCCAATAAGTTGATAAAAAGTCTTTAAGAATATATTTCTTGTGCTTTCATTTCATAGAAGCTCAAAAACCTCACATACAACTTTGACATAAAGATGGGGCATGGATTTTACATTTCTTGGCTCAGCTATGACTGGCCTAAAAATAAATTAGGATCTTTGTATTTTCTTATGTCCTCAAAGAGACCTGTACCATTTGTCTGAAATGTAGCTTCTAACCAAAATGAAAATACAATGACAGGGTACATGTAGATGATGGGTGGAAAGGGAATAACACAAATGAAACACAGAAATAATGTGAGCTTATGAAGAATCCAGATGATTTAGAAACATAGGCCTGAAAGCAAAAGACTCTCTTACCATCCCACCCTCCTCCTCTCTCCCTTAAAGTTTCATCTATGCTCCATTCTGCTTTGTGTCTATTTGAGTAATGCACATACTTACTCATCTCTTAAATTGTAGTTAATGCCTTTGGGTGGAATTTGTGGAGAGGTAAGTTTGCTCATGTCAGGTATTTCATAACCTACAGGACATGTGTGGAGCTAAACAGTAAGACCCCAATAGCAAGCCCATACTGTATATTTCCTTGTACTCCTAATTGCTCTTGAGTCACTGTGAATAGTGGCTGCTCAATGAAATGGTTTGAGGCACATGGAACACTAGGGTATGAGGGTCTCTGTTTCCAGTAAGCTGCCAGTGATGATCCCCTCACCTTGTCTCCTAGGATACAGGCATGTTTTTCTCTGATGTTCTGCCAGACTTAAGCCTACATAAGACTACACACTTCCATAAGGAAGCTCTTCCTTCTTTGGGTAAGGGGATGAGGAGGGAATTCATTGGCAGGTCTTTGCCAGCAGTGGCTCCATTATAGGGATCACGAATATAGGCTCAAGCTCCTTGGCAACTGTCTTGAGTCATATCTTGTAGTAGAGCCTCCTATGAGTGAGGTAGGCAAATAGCCCTTGATGAGATGGATGGATTCCTAGGGTCTCCTTACCCTGAAAAGGGAGAAGAGGAGTTGGTGTTAAGAATGTAGAACATTTTCAGTGGAAGAAGAATGAAACCCAGCAGCCTTGACAAGCTCTTCAGGTTTCGAAAGAGAGGAATTCTTTTCTGCCTTCCGAATATTGACAGCCTCAAACCTTCCTCCTATCCTTGACAGCATCAGTATTTTACTTTTAAGTGAAACCGATGGGTGAAAAGATAATAGCATCTGCATTTATGGTTCTCTTTTCCTCCTATGCTCAGACCTCCCCTAGCAGCCCTCCCCTCTAGCAGAGCACTTGGATTGCTTTCTTCTTTCAGCATTTCAGATAGCACTTCTGAATGAGAACCATTTCCATGAATTTTAAATCACTTTCTGGCATCTACTTTTCAGCAGATAGATAATAGACTTTGAAAAGAAAAGAGAGCTTCGTATTTCTCTGGTCCACTTTCTTGATCTTAGAGGTGTTAAGTGACTCCCTAGAGGTTGCACCTTATACTGGCACACTTGGGAGGCCAGGCCAGGCCTCTCCCTACTGTTCAAACATATTTGGGCAACAAACAAATCAGTAGATTTATTTGGACTCACCCTGGACTAGCATACAGGTAGAAGGTTGCATGCTAACCTTGACAATATGAACATCATATGAATTATTGAGATGTTAGTTTTACAAAATTTTTTTGGAACACTCTCCAGTCAGAGCCTTAGTTTGAGGACACATCATATGTCCCTCCATCCCCTTTTGTTTCCAGGAGAAGAGTAATAAGGAAAATGATCACCTTTATGAAGGTCACAGTATTGGTTTCACAGAGTAGGGCAACTCCAACCATTTGTTTTCCAACTTCCCTTTTCTAAGTCATGGACCTCACAGCTAACACAATGATTCCCACCCTCCTCCACCTCACTCTTCACACTGTTGCAAAGTGCCAAGAGGTTGCTTCTCTCCTCTATGGCTCTCCGTCATCTGTGTGATCAAGTCTCTGCCCCTGGATTGCTAGACTGCTTTGTGGCCTTTCCCTCTATCCCCAGCAGTGCCCCAGCCTCTTGCATTCCTGCTATTCCCTGTGGCTCCTGGCCTTCAGCTGGATGGATGTTCTTATACTTCCTAAGTGTGTCCTGTTGTTTCACCCTTTGTGATTTTATCTCACTTTTCCTTTGCTGGAAATGATCAGCCCAGCTTTCTGCCCCTAGCAAACTCTTTGTCCCCTTTTTTGGGAAAACTCAGAAGTTTCTTCCCCTGGGAGGCCTTCCTTAACTCTACTTTATGCTACCTAATGTATTTAGTCCTGTCGTAATTTGCTTACGTGTTTTTCTTCCCCTCAGAGACTGTGAGCTCCATGAGGACAGGAAATTTGATTCATTTTTCTAATCTCAGAGCCCAAGAAAAGCCAGTTCTCAACAAACATTTGTTGAACAGATATAAATTCACATAAATCTCCTACAAAGAGCACTTCCTTTCAGTTTGGGTAAACTCTTGATATATTTGCCTAGGAAAAACCCAGCCCACAATTCCTCATCATTTGATTGGTTGATTACACTAACAACTCCACTCTCCCAATTTTCATGAACTCTTAAATTTCCCAGGGCTTCACAAAAGCCTACAATTTTATTCCTTCTCTACTCATACAGAAGGTCTAATGTTAAATGATTAAAGAAAGGTTTTGGTGTTTAGGTTAACTTATTTTTGTTTCAGAAGGAGGCAATGATCCAGCTTGGTTGAATTAAGCAAAGCATCATGGTGGAAAGAATTGGAGCTGGTGATCTCTTTAATGTATGTCAATACAGCTAATTGGAAACCCAAGTGCTTTAGAAAGTATGGCTAGCAAGGGTCTGACACACACATGTTCCATTTGCTAGAAGGTAAAGTTGTCAGGCATTGAAAGGCCTAATGTTATTCTCTTTAATGTTGGGATCCAAGGATGGAATTGAGTGTGACACTTTGGAGACAAAAAGAAAAGAGCAGAGCTAATTCCCAATCACTCACTCTCCCCAAAGAGCCTCATTTTCAAGGAAAAAGGGAAACAGTCTGATTAGCTGAGAAGAGGGAGGGAGGTGGAAGGAAGGACAATCACTTTCAGTAAGCAGCTTACTTTCTGCTTGACACTCAGCTAGGTACTTGACACACATTATATAATTTAAGTCTTATAAGACAGTTGCCAGGTAGAATAACTATTTCCATTTTACAGATGCAGAAACTGATGCTCAGAAAGAATAAATAGACTTGCTGAAGGTAAACACAGCTAGTAAGTGGTAAGAGTCCAGGTCTGTCTGACACCAAAAATTATGTTCTTTGCACCCTCTTATGTTGTTTCTGTGCCTGACTAGAGAAGTAAGAATGTCATGCCCAGTTGCAGGGTTGGGGAGGCAAAGGACATTTTGGAGAAACAAATGGCTTTTGCGCAAGGCATTCAGTTTTTCCTGGCACTTAAATGATCATATTATTTTCTGACCAGAATCCTCTGGGGGTCAATCTTTCCTTCAGCCAGAATATTTAGAAATGACGGCTTTAGGAAACTAATTCAGAATATAGCAGTGGTTGGATGGTGAAAAATATGTAAAAACTTTTTCCTGGGAAAAAGTAATATGAATTTCCTTGAATTGGTAACTTTCAGTTGCAGCAGGTCTGTGCAGCCATTACACTGCCTGACTATGAAATATTCAGGGTACAGAGTTTTATAATGATTAATATGCATGACTGACTGTCTCAGGAATGTTCCCCTACAAACTCTAAAAGCAGGTTGGGGACACTTTATGATCTTTAGCATTTTCACCATTTACAAAGTATAGATGTGCTTGTTTCTTTTGAGAGAAATAGTGGGTAGAAAGGAGGGAGGGAGGAGGGGAAGAAACGAGGAGGAGGGAGGAAGGAGAAATAAGAGGGAAGGGGTCAAACATTTTGGCATTATTTTGGTTTTCTGAGGGGAAGATATGTTTATGTCAATGAAAGTCCTTATAATCAAATTATGTTGAACAGAACAATTGTATAAAGGGACACATGGAGAGTCTCTGCTCTGATTAGTTATTAGGTAGTGGAATGGGATGGAAGAAAGGGAAGAAAAGGGAATACTCTCCAAGTGAACCAGAGAAATCAAACAAAGAATCTTCAGTGGGGGATGGGGTGGGGGTGGGGGTGCTCCAGAGAAGTGAGAATGTAAGAAGATCTGGACACAAAATACATTAAAAAGTCCAAGAACGAGTGCTGGTGAAGACTAATTGACAGAACAATTCAATGTTGTCAAAATGAAGTAAGCACAGCTGCCTCTGGCAAAAGCTGAGGATAATCAACTCCATTGCAGGAGGTGAGGTGACATGGGCGATGACTGAGAAGGCCCAGGGTAAGCTGAGCAGGGAGTAAGTTAAGTATGTTGAGTTGAGTTGACTTCCATTCCTTTGAAACTCACATGGCCCCGTGTCCTCCTCTCTTCCTGGATCTGGGCCTTTCATATAACGACTAAAATACATGACTAGAGTCCTCGTTCTGCGGACCCTGAGAAATCTGGAGCCCTCTCAAATACATCCAAGAATTTTCTGTGAGACTTGAATTTCTCTGGTTCTTTTCTTTCTCCATTTTCCTGACCTTACTCAGTTCTCCATTTCACTTTTTCTGTTTCTTAAAATTCCTTGTTTTTCTGTCCTTGTCACCAAAGATTGGAACAAAGCCACTTGTCCTTTGGGGAGTTGAAGGTTTGGGGTAAATAGAAAAGATGTTAGCACTCTCTAGAATAGGAAACAAAATTCACTAGTCATTCCAGGACATGGGAAATTTCTCACCACCAGCAGCTCTCCTGTCATTGCTGCTCTCTTAACTTTTCTTCCACTTCTTTAGAGAACCTGGTCCCTCTCCACTTCTGCCCCTCTTCACTGGAGGCATCTACAGATAGCTCCATAATTCTGGTTCCTTCATTAAGCAAAGCAATTTAGCTCTCTTTGGTGTAATCTACACCCATCAAGCCTATGGCCTCACCTCTCATATCCCAGAAGACCCTTCAAGACCCATCAAACTGATATCAGAACAGAAAAACCGTCTATGGGGAGATGGATCATGCAACTGTCCCAGAAGGCAGCAATTATAATCCCCAATCGTTTGAAATAGCAAGTTTTTCCTCCCTCAAAATTTGAGAGTGGATGTGATAGAGTGAAAAGATGTGTAGGGGTCAAAGGAGTGTGTACCCAGCTCCCAAGTCTGCCAGGCTGATATTTTCTCCTGTATGCATCTTTGCCCTGGAAGAGGCGAAGGGGGTTGGTGGTTGGTATGCTACTTGTGGAATAGGCAACTTGGGGAGAATTTCATGGAATTAATGATTGAAGGCTTCAGTTCTACTTACTTGGGCAAGGCCTGCACAGAAGAAAACCACCTTTCAGGCACAAGTAGTCCAGCCTTTATCATTGCATCTGTTTCCACATGAAGATTCCCTTGTTCTTCAGGCCTCAGCTTGCACAGATCACCACTGCCTCCTCTGCACCTTTCTCACCCCCCTTCACACTCCATTGTTAGGTGTTGAAATGTCTTCTCACATAAAGTGTGTGCTCTGGGCGAGAAGCAGCTCCATGCTGGCCACATACATGGCAAGAACTCTGTAAGCGAGTAAATGAAAGAAGGAAGGGACGCTTCGGGTGTTTGGCTTTGGTTTCCTTCTTTGTGGCCTCTTTTGCCTCTGCACCTATAGCTACATTTCCTCTTGAGTAACCTTTTCTTTCCCCCTGCTATTTCATGAAGGACCATTTGGATTAAGGTTCTCCCAGCCCCACCCCCACTCCCAGGGTGCATGGGCTGCTTACCTTGCTACCTGAACAGAATCTTGCCACTGTTTAGTAAGGTGTTAAGTCCTGGGGAATGATGATAACCATGTATCGACTGGGAAAGGTCAGAATTATGCTTGGGTGATGTGAATCGATGAAGGGTGCCTCTGTGAGGAGACTGAATTTATTGCCAACTGAATTTCACCTGTGGAACAAATGGTTGAAACAAAATTCAAAGCTAAGTTAGAGATTTTTTGTCCCTCTGTCTTTGCAGTAAATGTCACATGTGCTGGTTGTTCAGTATCAGTTCATTAAATTATCTATGGATTTCTTTTCTTGATAAACATGTGGGTTGAATTGCTGGCTGCTCAAAGCTTAAATAGATGGTTTGATTTAAGGAAATCTAAATACTGTTTCTTTATACTTTTCCAGGTTCCCCTAAAGGCTGCAATTCCTGTTAAATGTCCCTATTTTTATTTATACTTCACAGGCCATCCTCCATAGTGCTCTCATTTAGGGGATATTTGTTAATTGTTTGCTAAGTTTTACCAGGACAAGTACAAGTGTTTAGGTTTATAAAGAGTAAAGAAAATAATCCAGTAGTGAGGCCTAGCAAAAGGCTTCTTGGATTTCTGATGGTCTCTAGGTGATGGATGGCTTTGTAATCTCTGAGGGCACTTCTGACTTCATCCATAAAATGTCAGGAGCACCAAAGTATAGACCCAAACTTTGGAAAGTACTGTGTAAAGTCAAATTTGTGTCATTTGGGATTCAGGTTAATTTTTTGGGATTCATATTTGAACATAGTTGAGTTCCACTAGAAGTGTGATAGGTCTGGAGGGTGCTGTGGTTAATGCTGTCCTCATCATACCCAAGACAAGTTGAGGGTCTAGGGTTCAGTGGCTTGGACTTGTATGACCAGACCCCCAACCACAGGTCCTGTGATTCTGGATCCTCACTTCTCTCTCCCTTTCTGTCTCCTTGATAAAACAACAAAGCAGACTATGCATGGCTTCTTGATGAGTGACAGATGAATAATATTGGTCTCATGGTTTACAGGTCAAGGGAGACATGATCAGTTCCCTGACCTTGTTTTGCACACATCTTTGCCGATTTCATTCTATAAAAATCCCAAAGAATGCCAGCATTTCTAGCAGTGGAATAAAGAGTTAGAATATGTAATCTCTTCTATTCTCTCTTCCCTTGCCCAGCATGGTCCCCTTCTCATCCCTAAACATGGGATTCTGACTAAAGAGGAGGGGAGGAGAAGGAAAAGGAGAAGAGTTTTGAGCCAAAGAGTAGAAAGAGAAGGGAAAGGCAGATGGTGGAGTGTCATCCAGATGAGAAGCAACAGAGTTGGGGTTACTGAAAGGAGCCTAAGGCATGGTCCATGCTGCCCTCTCCTTCTCAGGTTACCCACTTCCCCATGTAAGCAGGACAGTTGGGGTTCACTCTCATGATTCCATGGGGTGGGTGAATCTTGCAAAGGCAGCTCAAGGGCCATCCAGCCAGAAAGATCATTTTGCTGTCCATTACTAAGAATATTTGCTAGTTAATCTGGGAACCGACATCCAGATGGGTCTGATCTTGGATGGTTTCCACGAAGGAAAGATTGTGAAATGCTTCAAGCACGCAGTTCAGGACCAAGGACAGTACTCCAGGGGGCTTACACCAGAGCTGTCTGCTCTGTGGGAGGAGGCAAGTAGTAGTTTTGTGGGGTAATGCTGCAGAGCCAGAAAGTATCTCCCAAAAAGTGTCCTGCCAGCTGTCCTGAGCCACCAAAGCCATTGAGAAAAGAGTGACTGTCAGCATGAGAACTAGCCTTCTGGGCAATCTGCAGAATGTCAGAAGAGCAAGGCCTTCCCTGGACATCACATCCCTTAAAACTGCAAGGAAGCAAGAACATCTACTCCCTCCAGACTGTTCACCACATGAGGACCACCGGGGAAAAGGAGAAAAAAATACTGCAACATGATACTCTGCTTGTTTTCTTTTAGATATTCTAAATAACAAATTTGGGCAAATTTACTGCTTAGAGAAATGCTTGAAATGCCCTTCTTCCCCCCTAAATATTCCAAGCATCTGAAAAACTTGTTTATAAACATAACAGCTCTTCCAGGGAACCTGCATAGGCAGATCAGAGGTGGTAGGAAGTGGGAGGTGGGATGTGAGAGAGTTTAGCCCTAGTGGGCCAGGGATGGCCCTTAGGGCCAAAGGGTAGAGAAATATTCTTTACCAAGAGCCAGGACTAAGGGAACATACAAAACAAGAGCTTACTGAGTTGTAAGCCAGAGAAGACGGTTTGAATGAGTCCCTGACTGAAACCAAGTATATCAAGAAGAAGGGGAAAATGGATAGTCAGTTAAGTCATGGTAGAGACTGACCCACTAGCTAGCAAGGTACTCTTGCTTGCAGCAGTCTTCTACAAATACTCTGCAGAGGAATGCTGAAGTGCACATGGTTTTATTTAAATGTACAGCAACTGGCTGGACTGGACCACCTGATGGAAAGGTGTGCTTCTCTGACCTGTGTCATTCCTGATGGAAGCAGGTGCCAAAGCTGTTCATGGAGACAGGTGCTTCCTTAGTGATGAACTCTGAGACACCCAAGTTGGGTCACCAGATTGGGTGGAGCAGGGGACAGGGACTAGGTGACTTAAGCTCAGCAATACTCAGTAGAGATGTTTGCATGCCTGTGAAAGGAGGTTGACAGAGCTGGAAGACTATGGGTTGGTGGCCTTGGTTACCTCGAAAGGCTCCTGGGGAAGTGGTTGTCCAGTATTGGCACCGTAAAGTGGTGTATTTATCAAGGGGAGAGCCAGTGGGTAACTCCAACTTAACTGGAATATACGCTACACGAGTGGAGCGTAACATCATTTGGGTCATGGATGCCTGTGAAAATTGATGAAAATTATGAGCCATTCCTGCAGAAAGAAAAAAGAGAAAAATATTGCATACAATTTCAGTGTGTTTATAGACCCCTTGATGGCAACCCATGGATCTTGGTTTAAGAGCTATTCCCTTTTTTTAGCACACTGGAGGGTGTTTGGGAATCCCAAAAAAGGTATGGGCTAGCTGTTAATGGGAATATTGGGATGCGACACAGCTGATATCAGAAGGGATGTTGTTCGCAAAGTCCAATCTAGCTTTAGCGGCAGATGGCTTTGTTGATTGTAGAATATGTAGCAAGGATTTTCCCCCCCAGAACATGTGCCTTTTGTCCATTGTACTTTGTGGGTAGAGGGCAATGGATAATTGATACTTTTTAGTAGCTCCTCAAAACTGTCAAACCTATTGGATTCTACAGTTGCAGATGTGCTAGCTGCATAGTGAATGCAGATTGAAGATTCCCTTGTCAAACTAGGGTAGCAGTGGCTTATGTATCATTATTGGCATGGTGAATGCCAAGAAAAACTGTAGAAGGAGTGCCTCTCACCTGGCTCTGTGACTGCTGCATGAATTAGAGGAGAAAACAAAGCTGACAAGAGCGCCTGAAAAATGATAAATGCATCAAATTCATGATGAGCAAAAAGAGACTGTAATAACACAGATAATGTCAAGACCAAGGACTTTAATGAGAGATCAATAAAGGAAAAGCCAAGAGAGTATTATCTTTTGACATGGGGTTTTCAGTCTTAAGTGTCTGGGGGACCCAATTTAGAAACTCTATGGCTACCTCTTATTGGACAGTTGAGTGCTTCCCACTTGAAATAATTTGGTTCCAGTTGATCAAAAGGAGGCTTTTAATGTCCCTAGAAGGGGGACATTTGATTTTGGGGCCCAGAGATTGCAGCTTTCCTATGTGCAGAGTCTCTCAGTTTCCTTCCCCATCTGCCCATGGCATACATCCTCTGCCCACCTCCTGCAGGTGTGGATGTTCGATAAAGTCTTCTGCTTTAGTACTCTCCCTGCGCCTGTTCCAGAGGGTGGGTACTTTCCATGGAGTCTCTGAGGATTCTCAGAAAAGCTTGAGAACACTCTCCTCTGATCAGTCTAGTGAAAGGCTTTTTGCAGAGAGTACAGCATTCACTACAAAAGCCCTAAGTTAGAGGACATCTCTTCTAGTACCTATCAAATGGTACCATTTTTCTCAAAACCTTAAATCAGGATACATGGACTCCTATGTGTGAGAGAAGGCCCAGAAGCTGCAGTTTGATTGAGAAAATGTTGAAATGTCATTTTGTTGTACAACAGGATCGAATATTTGAAATCAGGACTGTTCTGGAAAATCCAGAATAATAGAGCCTGATACTTCGGCCCTTGTGCCCTTCCACATCTCTCCAAAATGGGTGGGCTTTCCTTAACTAAGTTCCCTGATTATTTATCTGTTTACTCTCATAAGGCATTGAGACAAATTATATACATTACCCCAAAATCTGTCAACAGTGATGGTTAAAACAAGCTCCCTACATGCTATTGGTGTTCTGTGATTAAGAATTTTAAAAAGTTCTGGCTCTTGTTATTTGGAGAAATCACAAAATGTCCCTTCTATTTTGTTCTCTCCTCTCTGCCAGAGACTGTGAACTTATTGTTTCTTAAGGATAAGTAAACTGATCTTGGAATATTAATTAAGAAGATATATGTCAATGGCATTCTAAAAATGGCACCAACTTTCATCATTGCTTTAAAGGGTGCTGGGTTTGTATGTCCGAATTTGTTAGCGTGACCACAAAGTTTATTCCCAGTGAGATATGTGAAGGTAGGAAGTAGTCAAAAGAGCTTACCACTGACATACCACTAAGGTGGAGTAGACTCAGGGGCCCGGCAAGAGAGCCTGACAGCTGAGGCTCAGCAAGGTGGACACAATTGATTAGCTTTCTCAGGAGGCCCAGGAAGTTCTTATCAATAGGCTGGTTTCAACCATCCTCAGAGGTCTAAAGCTGTGGGGCCATCCTAAGAGGCAGGTGGACTCAGGCCATGGGAATTCAGGGGATACTGAGAAGTCAGTATTATTGGCTATTATTGATAAGAAAGCTCTTTCATTCTCTCATTCATCCACCCAAAATTCTTTCAACTAATGATTTACATAGCTTATTCTCTGTGTTAGACACTATGTTGCAGTAAGGCTACTTACTGGTTAACACTTTATCCCTGCCTCTAAGGAACTAAGGCAGTCCAGTTGAAGCAGAATTACAATGAGATGTGAAAGTACCATCCCACAGAATTTTATATAGGGGGTTCTGGAAACCCTGAAGTGAGAACTCTCTCACCTATGCTGGGATGTGGAGAGTCAAGAAAGACATTCAAAATGGAGTATGGGGGGCAGGTAAGGGTTCTGCTCTGGTCCTGGATCTGGCTCAAGGGAGAGCAGGAAGAAGGGAAGTAGAGATCGACTTTCCAGGAGAGGGCACCTAGTCCACCCTAGGTGCTCTCCCCTGGGGCAATGGAAAATGAAACTAGCCAATCTACAGATTCAGATAGGTGATTCAGAACTGGACTTTGGAACAGGGTATAAGGCTAAACCCCAGTCCTATCATCTGGTGCACACAGAGTTATCTGAGTTTGTTCTTAGAAACTCCAGGGTTATGAGAATGGATTCACCAGAAGTCATCAACTGCCTTCAGGGAGTGGAATGGGAGCCTGGGGAATCAGTCCTGACCCTGGAGCTTCAGGTCTCAAAGTCAGTCAGGGAGGTTCCAAGCACAGGGCAGTAGTCCAGCCACCACAACTGGCACCTCTCTCCCATCAGTCTAACAGGTAGGGTACCTAATGCTAATCCCTAACAGATGGGTGGTGGAGTCAGAGAGAACAAGAGGAGGACCAAAGCAACTCACCCCCTTCTTTCTCCATGCCAGGAACTAAGGCAAGGCACTGGCCTTTCCTAGGACCCTCTGTGGCAGGGGAAATAGAAGGCTGACATAAAGTATAGCTGTGCTGGGAGTTTTACACTAGTACTTTGCAAAGCTGGAGCTTGTCTGGTTAAGAGTTGGGCTGAACCCAAACAGTCATATACACATAGGTGCTTAATGTTTTTGTGGAGGCTGACAAAGTTGAGTAGGAGCAAAAGGAAAAATTGTCAGGATTTACCCAACCAGACATAGATGAGTGGCAAATCCTCTGTCTATTTGAAAACAGCAAACCCTGACCTTTACTGCATGCTTCTGTTTAGATCACCCCTTGGGAGACGATGAAGGCAGCAGACTATTTTTAGATCCACAATTGTCTACCTCTTTATCTTGATTCCTTCCAACCCACCCCATCCAGCAGCTATTTCTACCTCTTGCTTTCTGTGCCTCTTGTGTTCTAGTCCTGGCCTGATACCTGGATTCAGAAACTAAAGAGGACTTAACCTTTGATTTCTAGTTTCAATCCTGACTGCTTTTTGACCTGCCTTCTATATTCCTGCCCCCCCCAAGACCCTTGATACTGGAACCCATCTTAACCAAATTAGCCTCTGATTCAAATTGTGCTCTTGGTTATAGTTTCATTAATGGCATAACTCAAAGCCAAAGTTCAGCCGCTCCCATGGGAAAATATAAATATCCAGAGCAAAAATACTATACCTGGCCGATATGAGTAACTTATAAGTGAGAGATTTTTAAGAATAATAACTGCCTTAGGGGTGAGATTGAAAACTCATGACCAGAGCATTTCATATAAAACAAAGAAGTTTTTGGATTTTTTTTTCATAGGGAAGAGAAATATTTATGTTTTAAATATGCAGTGTCCAGACCAGTTCAGTAGATGTGGGATGCTGATGAGTTCATATAGTTGGTTACTTTCTGCATAGCACCCTGTAGTGCCAAGTGCTGCAGGGCTGATTCTTGTCTTAATGCTGGCAGCTCTAGGGAATGCAAGGAATAGCTAGTACATCTATATTTAAATTTGGTGTATCTTTAGCTGGTAACGGAGACACTTGAAGCAGAGCTTTCCCTGGAGATTAATTGCCAGCTGCTGTTGATGACACTTTGAGCTCCCAAATACCTCCGGGCATGCTTTTATTTCCAGGAAATGGCTGGTGTCTTAATCATGACTACTTAAATGCACAACCTTTGCCTACGAAAATAGAATTTATATTTGGGAATCTTCATTTGAAGGGAGCATCTCCCTTACATGCCAAACTGGCTATTGCATTTGAAATAGGAATAAGACAGCTGTCCCTGGTCCATTGGGCCAGTAAAGGGGACAGTTTATGAAGGCTAGCGTAGTTCTTCCTGAACCCATGAATGTACAAAGAAGCCCCAGTCCAATCCTGTGGGTTTCCTTGGGGCTTCCTAATAGCTTCAGGGTTTATGACAATGTGGAAAAGGATTTATCCTTTGAAAGGGAAGCTGTTTCTTATCACATAGATGGAGTTTTCATGACTGTGAGTGATGTGCTCTCTCAAGCTAGCTGTAATTGAAGACAGTGTAGGACTGTTGGAACCAAAGCATCAGAGGGAACACAAAAGGAAAAGATTTTGACCTCAAACTCAGGCCTGAGTATTTTCATCCTTGCAGTAGGGTCCATGTTCAGTCTGTACAGACAAACCCTTCTGTGCTGATTGTTTACTGCCAGAACCCATTCTGATTGGTTGGTGCCCATACCACATACCAATTTTAAATATTTTGAACATCAGCTCCACTTAGCTTAGACTAGAAATGGGAAAGGAATAGCATCTTAAAGGATGTGAATGGGTCAGAGGTGACACTCCCAGATGGGAACAGTTCCAGTTCTGACAGCAACCAATGGGAGAGGGATAGGATGGTGAGGGGAGATTGACTGGACCACCCAATCTTGGCCAATAAATTTGAGTCTTCAAGGGCCTTTGGTCAAAAAGTGTAAAACCCATTGACCTATGAAATGCAGGAAAAGAAAGTGGGTTGAAAGATTGGCCAAGGCCAGTGAAGCCATGAGACCAGGAGGGTACTTGTGTGAGCACAATGAGGAGAGCTGGAGTGTGAATGCCTTTCCTCAGTGGGCCACTTGTCACAGGACAGGTGGAGTGGGTGCTCTGGAGGTACCTGATGATGATGGACACAGACTGCCCACTCAAGTTGGCTGTCTTCCTTCTCAGCTACTTCCCTCCTCCTATCAGTTACCAATATCTGGGAGCAAGCCCAGACTGGAAACTATCCTAGGGGTCTGTCTGCCCTGGCTGAATCTCAGCTCATCTCTTCCCTCCTATTCACTGCCTCCTTCTCATGGCCCAAATGTTAGTCATCAGAGTGTTCAAAATAGATCCCAACTGATAATTCGCATTTACACTTGTTTTGTCAATGCTGGACACTCTGAAAGAGAAAAGGCAAAATTTACCTTATACTGTGGTTGTGGCATAGCACCATCATTTCAGCTTTCAATAACTTTGATATGTAAAAATTTAAGCACATAAATGCTTTGGTTTTTCTTATCAGATCTACTCTGTTACCCATAAACAATCTAATGTAACAAAGCTTCTGGAAATGGTTTGTATTTGGCTTCAGGGAGCACTGTGTAGCTTCTTCTTTGAGCAGATTAACTGTCAACTTCTTTCTGAGTAATCAGATTTTATTCTTTGATGTTATACCAAAAAAAAAGGCAAGTGAGCCAGGCACAAAAATAAGCCTGGATAGATGAACATTTTCATCTCAATAAATCACATGGGGTAACTGAGAATAGACTATATTCATGAAGTTCCATGTATCTTTTACCTTTTGGTATGCTTTGGATTGATTATTTATGATGATTTTCTCTGGGGTTAGAAGAAATATTTCACATTTAATGAACTAGTATAATGTTCTGGTTAAGAATTTTCTATTTCTTGTATGTATGTAGTCAGTTTTCATAATGTGACACTTTAGTGCATTAAGGAAGTAAAGACTTGATGATCCTATCCAGGTGGTCTGAAAGTCTCTCGGACATTGGTTGATAGTTCTATGGGGAAGGATACCCTGTCTCCTGTAAGTTGACCAGAGTACATAGGACAGAGGCTAGACACAAATCACTGAAGTTCAGAGCGCAACAACTCCTTAGCTTTAGCCAAAGAGAACTCCAGTAGAGATGGGGAGATCATTATTTGAAGCAGACACCTCACAACATCACCTCACTTTTTGATTTTATATCCTAGTTGGGGTAAACTTCATTCACAAAGGGGCAGAATCTAGGTAATAGTGGATGGAAAGAGACTTGCCTATCTGTCCTGAAATTTAGCTAAAGCCTAAGCTAAGGGCAATGGGCAAAATAAATAAAATAACTCCATATTATTCAGAACTTACCAAGAAGAACTAAGACTTGTCCTTGGGCCAAAAATACATCTGCATCCATCCTCCAAATTTCATAATTGGAAGATTGGAATTCACTGGATGAATTATTTTGAAGGGAATTTGTAGGAGTAGAGCCAGCTGTGGGTCTCTGGCTGAGAGGAGGAGAAGAGAGTATTGTTTTTTCCTGCTTTCATTCATTAGCCAAAGGAAGAAGACCCAGTAAAGCCAGGAAAAATGCTCACAGATTTTGGAGTTGTCTGTTAGAAGGGGACATTCCCTGGCTGAATGTTTGCTGGGGTTCAGAAACTCATTAGCTCGCCTTGGACTGTTGTAATGACACAGAAGCATTTTCTAGATAGGCTAACAGTTGTTTCCTGGAGAAGTCTAGAGGTGAGAGGCTGGTTGGAGTAGCTCACAGTGTCAAGGCAAGAAGAGCAGAGTCAGTGGCCAAGCAGACTGTACTCGAACTGTTTTGAGGGGCAAAAATATACCCTGTAAGGCATTTGTCTTGAAGGGATCCTGTCCAAGAAGGTAATTAGCTGAGGTAAAGGGAAGCTGATGGGGACTGATGTCACGAGCGCTTCAGTCAGTGGGAGCATTGTGTGGGACATGAGATGGTGCCACATGGAAATCCTCTAGGTGATCTTCACCACAACCATAACTTCTTCCCACAAAATAAGCCATTATGTACACAACAGAGGCCCTTCAAGAGCGAAGAGAGTGCTACAGTCTACACCAATTAAGTAAAAATTCCTTTGCTCTTTTCCCTCTCACCCTTCTTAAACCTGGAGAATCCAAAGCAGGACGTGAGTGGAGTGGGATGGGGTAGATGTAGAGCAAAGAGAGAAACAGACAGCGGCCCCTCTTTCAATCCTGATTCCCATATCTGAAGTCAAGCCTGAGCTCAGTGAAGGGAGAAATTTTAATTGGATACAAGGATAAAGTTTTGATTTAGAATGGTCTGAAAAAGATTTTTAATTCCAGAAGACATGACATTTTTAAAAAAAAATAGCTGAAATTACCTTAAAAGTGAGTAGGGAAGGGAGATTCATCAAAGTG
This sequence comes from Myrmecophaga tridactyla, assembly GCA_004026745.1. Taxonomy (NCBI): domain Eukaryota; kingdom Metazoa; phylum Chordata; class Mammalia; order Pilosa; family Myrmecophagidae; genus Myrmecophaga; species Myrmecophaga tridactyla. The sequence goes on along the minus strand of PVIY010007509.1, from coordinate 35,662 downwards.
TGTTTGGGTGTATTGATGGGAGAAAACAGGCATTTTCTGATCGCAACATATCCTGTTAAAATGTGTGCAAACCTGGTAAAAATCTGCATTCTAAATGTGTCAATGCAGCTTGCTTACTTCTCTTAGCTATAGTGGCCCTTATTCTGAATAACATATCGAATTGGTGGTAGTTCTAGGCACAAATGTCTGTCTCCATTCTGGATATGAAAGAGTAGGCAAGAATTCACCTGAGGGGCACAGAAACATCATGCTTTCCAAGGCAAGAGTATCATGGGGAAGAACCATCCCAGGCCATTCTGTCTTTGCCAAAGCCAGATGATTATCTGTGCTATGGCTGGATTTTCCAAGATAGTTTTCAGCCCCTCTCCTTGGACCCTTGTGGCCACCTTCCTCTCCACTGGGGTGACCTATCCAATGCTTGATGGGCCTGCTTTTTCCATAGAAAAGAGCTATCATGAAGGATGAAAAGAAGCAAAGTAAGGTGCTACTAAGAAAGCAGGCAGTCATAAGCCAATGATGCCTTTGGGAACTCTTCTGATATTTTCTACTTACAACCTTCCAAAAGAATCCAAAAATCTCCCTGTATTGTCTGTATTCACCAGGCAAGGCTTCCTCACATCAACGGCTTCCTTCTTGACTAACAGATCAATTGTCACTTAGGCTGGTGATTCTAGTTGGGTCTCTTCCTCTCCCACTAATTTCTCCATTGTCTTTCAACTTGACAGTTATTTTCTTTGGCTGCATGTTAGTGCTGGTGGCTCCATGTCAAATGTCTCAAGGATATTTCTCTCAGAATAGTAAAGCATTGCTAAGGTTCTGTGATAATTCTTCCTTCTGTATGTGAAAAAATGCAGGATGCCATTGCTTGAGTCATACCACCTCTTTACAGAGGCAGAGCCAAGAGATAGAGATGAAGTGAGGAATTATGGGTTTTATTTCCAACCCTGCCATAGACTTTCAATAAAACCTGCTGCTCAAATACGTTGTTGAGGGAGCTGCTACACAGAGGGCACTCGGAACCTTTCTGGAGTTTATGCTTATTTTGCATGTTGTTTTGGAAGAAGTAAGTGCCTAGCTCTCAAATTATGGTTCATAAGATCTTTCCCTCAATTTCAATCTCAACACCTAAAATAATCTAGCTTTTGTTCATTTTATTTTTTCTCAGAAGCTAGTCAGAACTCAACTATGAAGATTCCTCATTACAAATGCCATATTTTAAATTAAAGATTTCAGTTGAACTGCATTTTGTTTTGTATTTTTATCATAGGAAAATCATGGGAAATGTATTCCTGGCTCCCAGAAGTAGATTTTGTGCCCAGACAAGACAGTACTGTTGGTCAGTGGGTATTTTGTTGATAGCCCCTGGTTTTTCAGGAACCATAGAATGAAAGTTGTATAAACCTTTTCCTTTTTAATGGAATTTCTTGACTGGGGACTCAGGTCTGTTTTTCTCTCATACAGCACAAAACACCTGATTTCTAGGAGTCTGAATTGGCCAACTGACATATAAATTTATCTTCAAGTGGTGCAGAAAATTCCTGCAGCAACTGCATTCTGTTTGGCCAATATTAACAAATCTTTCCTTTTGAAGGCAAGGAATTGGGATGGTTTCTTTTGCTTTAAGTAGCCAAGAATGATGGGGGAAGCCAAGAAACATGCAGTAAGTTGGGGAGTGAGTCCTTTAAATAGACACCTCTCAATAGCCAGCATAAGACTAGGACAAGAATCACTGAAGGCAGAAGTCAGCCTTGATTCATGATGACCAACCCACACCACTTCCATCACCCCTCCAGCTTTCTTGTTGGCATCAGAATCTTGCCCAAAACTTTCTCGGCCAACAAAAAATTTTCTTAGCTGTTTCTATTCTTCTGGAAGGGAAGATACTGATTGACATGCTCCCAAACGCTCACTGGGGACCACTTCAAGCAATAGACTACCTAGATCTCACCTCCTTCTTTGCTCATACTTCAGTGGGCATCAGTGATGATGCGTGACACAAAGAAAGACCCAAAAGGTGGGAAAGAGCCATAATAGATGCAAAGCATCAGGTGCCATGGAAATATCTCAGAGAATAAATCACTGGTACATCTTTGGTTCAAGATGGTGGATGGGACACATACATTTACTTTTGCACCTTCACGAAATAACTCTAAAGCCTTACAGTAAAATGATTTTTTTTAAAAGGATATAGAGATATAAATGTGGCGAGCAGGCCACCCTTAACATTTGCAGAGCCCCTGAGCAAGAGTACATATAGAGCGCCATGCCATAGTTTTAAATATTTAAAAGTTATAAATCAAGCTAACATACTGTTATAGTCTTTTCTCCCACCGTGACAAATATACCTTTGCAATGATGAAATTGAAATATACTTTTATATTCAGACAGGTTCAGACCAAATAACTGTAGAGAGTACAACTTCGAAACTATCTTTACTTTTGTCAAGGCTGTAATTTGCTTTGAGAAGAGGCAGCAGTGAACACATGTGAGCACTCCAGCACATGTCCAGCTCTATTTTGAACCCTCTCAAAAGAGTCTTTTTTGTGCCCACCCCACAGGCCTAGTAGAGTGTGTACCCTGGTGATTCAGCCTGCAGGACTGACTTAGGAAGAAACACTTGCAGGCCCTAGAAATGTTCTGGGACTATTTGGAAAGGGAACTTGGGGATCCTGTACAACCAAAATATGATCCCAAAGGAGATGGTAAAGACTTTGGGTGAGCATACCCCTTGCTTCAAAGAATCTTTGCCTTTTTGGGAGAGGAGGGGTTCAGACACAAGCCCTCTTCTTCTTGGGTCTAAGGTAATTCTGATGAGGTGAACTGGAGAGGAGGCCAGAGTGACAAATTTGGTGAATCTGGAAAGCAGATGGACAGCAGACACAAGAAGGCCCAATTCTCAACCAACAGTGGGGAAAGGAAACAACAAATCTAGTTTACACTACAAAATGCTCAAAAGGGTCTGGACTTGGGAGTGAGAGGGAGGTTCAGGGATCTCCAAAAAGTGAGAATCCAGGTACAATTGAAGTTAGAATGCCAAAGTGAAAATAGGGAGTTAAGGTGAAGTAGGATTATGGGATGCAGAGACCCTGCTACACCTCCAGCCACCTTCCACCTTTCTGTTCCAGAATACCAGCACCCAGGCAGAAAACTGGAAGATTTTTTCTGGAAAATATGATCAGATCTTTACATATTCCCCTTCTATGTTCAGACCTTCCAGTCAGCTTTTTAGTCACCCACAAAAGCAGAGAATCAGTAATTAGCAGATGTCTAATAAAGTCTTCTATTAAGGAAAACAATAAGGTAAAATAAATACTTGGGAGGAAATAATCTGTGCAAGAGGAAAAAAATCCCTCCAAAATAATATCTTTAAATTTTTCAAAAAGATATACTATACATGGATATATTCTGAAAGCATAATAGAGCATGTGGAAATTAAAAACTTGATGGTAAAAAGAAAACCCAATAAAAGGGTTAGAAGATAATATGAGGAAACCTTTCAGAACGCTGAACAAAATCGCAAAAATATAAAAAGTGGGAGAGAATAGAAAATCAGGATGTCTAAAATATATGAGTATTGGGTATTCAGAAAGAATAATAAAAAACAATTGGAGAGGAAGGAATACTATCTAAATCACGCTGTGAAGCCAACATCATCCTAATACCCAAGCCAGATGAAGATACTATAAGAAAAGAAAATTACAGACCCATTTCTCTAATAAATACATATGCAAAAATCCTCAACAAAATACTTACAAATCAAATCCAACAGCACATTAAAATAATTAGACACCATGATCAAGGGTATTTTATCCCAGGCATGCCAGGGTGTTTTCACACAAGAAAATCAATTAATGTAATATACACCACATTAACAAATCAAAGGGGAAAAAAACATAATCATCTAGATTGACGCAGAAAAGGCATTTGACAAAATCCGGCATCCTTTCTTGATAAGAACACTTCAAAAGATAGGAATTGAAGGAAACTTCTGGAATATGATAAGGGGAATATATGAAAAACCCACAGCTAATGTCATGCTTAATGGTGAAGGACTGAAAGCTTTCCCTCTTCAGGAGAAACATGCCCACTGCGACCACTATTATTTAACATTGTGCAAAACGTTCTAGCCAGCAAGAAAAAGAAATAGCAGGTATCCAAATTGAAAAGGAAGAAATAAAACTTTCACTATTTGCAGATGACATGATCCTATATATAGAAAGTCCAAAAAAATGTACAACAAAGATATTAGAGCTAATAAACATGTTCAGCACAGTGGCAGGAATCAAGGTCAGCAAGCAAAAATCAGCTGTATTTCTATCACTAGTAAGGAGCAATCTGAGGAGGAAATTGAGAAAAAAATTCCATTTACAATAACTAAAAGTATCAAATATCTAGGAAAAAATTTAATCAAGGAGGTAAAGGACTTTTACCCAGAAAACTTAAAGCATTGCTAAAAGAAATCAGAGAAGAACCTAAGTAATTCCATGGAGGGTCATTCTGTGTTCATGGATTGGAAAACTGTTAAAATGTCAATTCTACCCAAATTGATTTACAGATTCAACACAATCCAAATAAAAATTCCAACAGCCTACTTTGTAGAAATGGAAAAGCCAGTTGTCAAACTTGTTTGGAAGGTAAGGGGCTCCAAATAGCCAAAACCATCTTGAAAGAGAAGGATGAAGTTGGAGGAGTCACACTTCCTAACTTTAAAATTCCAGTGGTCAAAACGGCATGGCACTGTCAGAAAGATAGCTTGACTAATGGAATCGAATTGAGAGTCCAGCCTTGTCATCTGTGGTCAACTGATATTTGACAAGGCTGCCAATTCTACTCAGCTGGGACAGAATTGTCTCTTCAACAAATGATGCTGGGAAAATTTGATATCCATATGCAAAAGAATGGAAGAGGACCCCTATCTCACACTTTATTCAAAAATTAATTCAAAATGGATCAAAGACCTAAATATAAGAGTCAGGACCATGAAACTCCTAGAAGAAAATGTAGGGAAGAATCTTCAAGATCTTGTGATAGGTAATGGTTTCTTAGATTTTATATCTAAAGCACAAACAGTGAAATAAAAAATTGATAAATGGGACCTCAAAATTAAAACCTTTTGTGCTTCAAAAGACTTTGTCAGCAAAGTGAAAAAGCAGCCTAGTCAATGGGAGAAAATATTTGGAAAACACATATTTGATAAGGATTTAATATTCAGACTACATAAAAATCCTACAACTGAACAATGAAATGACAAACAACCCAAATAGAAAATGGGCAAAAGTTTGAATGAACATTTTTTCCAAAGAGGAAATACAAATGGCTGAAAAAACACATGAAAAGATGACTAACTTCAACTTTACTAGCTATTAGGGAAATGCAAATCAAAACCACAATGAGATATCATTTCACATCTATGACAATGGCCACTATTAAAAAAACCCAGAAAACTACAAGTGTTGGAAAGTATGTGGAGAAATAGTAGCATTTTTATACACTGCTGATGGGAATGTAAAATGGTACAGCCACTATGGAAGACTATTTGGCAGTTCCTCCGGAAGCTAAGTATAGAATTACCGCATGATCTGACAATTCCGCTACTAGGTATATACTCAGAAGAATTGTAAGTAGAGGAACAAACAGACATTTATGCACTGATATTCATAGCACCATTGTTCACAATGGCCAAAAGATGAAAGCAACCCAAGTGTCCATCAACTGATGAATAGATAAAGAAAATATAGTATATTCATAAGATGGAATATCTTTTATTTCATGTATATACCATATTTTTCTTTACTGCAACAACATGTATAAAGTTTCAGAACATTATGTTGAGTGAAGTAAGCCAGACACAAAAGGACAGATATTGTATGATCTCACTAATATGATCTAGTTATAATAAGCAAACTTAAAGAGTTAAAATCTGCAATGCAGATTTCCAAGAGATAGAATAAGGGCAAGAATGGGAAGCTGATGCTTACCTTGTAAAAAATTTTTAATTAGGTTGATTATAAATGTTTGAAGATGGAGAGAGGTGATGATAGCACATTATTGTGAGCATAATTAACAGCATTGAAATAGTGTGTTTATGGATGAAAGTAGAAGTTTAGGGTCATGTATGTCACTAGAGGGAAATCTAGAGGATAAAACATAGGACCTATTATGGTGGATGACTGTGGTTAACAGTATAAATATAGAAATGTTCTTTCATCAACTAGAATAAATGTACATCACAATGGACTATAGTTACAGTGATATTTATAACAAAAGTACCATCCCAATGCTAAGTGTCAATAATAAGGGATTATGTGGAATATGAGGTTTTTCTTTTTGAAGTAATGAAAATATTCTGAAATTGATTTTGGTGATGATATACAGCTCTGTGATTATACTGCAAGCCATTGATTTTACACTTTGGATGGATTGCATGGGTGATTATGTTTCAAAAAGAGAGGGACAGAAATTAAATGCAAATTAAAAAAATGAAAGAGGAAAAGCTACTAGAAGATGTGTCTCATCCAAAATGGAGCCAAGAAATAAGAAGACATGGTGTAGCAGAGACAATGTTTTGGGATACCCATACCATTTAAACTCTTCCTGATACAAAAGAAGGCTATACTTCCCAGCACCCCTTGTAGTTAGTTATTCTGGAGCCATATGATTAGATACTGGGCAACAGAATGTGGGAAGAAGAGATGTAACTCACATTCATGTTTGGCCTTTAAAAATATCCAGAAAGCCCTTCCTGCTCTTTTCCCCTTCCCTGATGACTTTGGAGGCCTCATATCCCAGAAGGCTTTCTATGCCATCTGAGATGGGAAGTCACCTGACCTGAGTTAGACTGTGACATGAGTGAGAAGTGAGTACTTATGAAGTTAACCCATTGAGTTGTTGTAGCAACTGCGGCTGCTTTCTCGCACACATAGAAAATGGGCAATGATGCAACAGAAACAAACTGTGTGGTATTTTATTGTGGCTTGGTGGCTTAGCAGTGGGCAGTGAAGTAACTCATATAAGAAATTGGAAAAATAGAGGCCCAAATTCTGCAGCAGCAAATGTTTGATATCACTGTCACTTGCTATGATGTGGGAGCTAGATCTCGAGCCTAGTGAGCCAGCAGCCCAAAAGAATTGGTTACAGAGAACCAAAATTTTGCTGCCTGTTAGCCATTCTGGGATTCATTTGGAAAGTTGATACAAGAAAAATATAGTCTTAGGTAGGACATAACTGGTTGATCTGTAAGGACAAATAAAGAGAATAAGAAGAGTACAAAAATGTGGGCAGAGGAAAGCATTTGCTTCTAAACCACAAAAAGTAGACCTATAAAACTTAACTTAACCATTTGATTCTAAACCATAAAAATATGTAAAACTTACTTTAAAAACTTCTCAGCCACATAAAATGACTCAGAGGTGATTGTCTCATCCAAGCCTAATTGCCTCAAGGAGATTATCATTAAATTGAGAGAAAGATACAAAGGGAGGAGGCAAAAAAAGTAGTTTGAGGAATATGTCAGCATAAGAACTTTGGGTTGGTGTTTGGCATATGGGTTCTTAGATTTTATACCTAAATCACAGGCAATGAAAGAAAAAGTTGATAAATGGGACTTCCTCAAAATTAAAAACTTTTGCACTTCAAAAGCCTTTGTCAAGAAAGTGAAATGTATTGAAAGCAAATACATTAGAAATTTAGGATTTTGAGGGAGCTGCATTACTGCAGAAACCATGAGTCTGAACTTGAGTGTTTGAGATATGAAACACTCTGTACAGCTCCAACCTCCACAAGCAAAACAGGGCCTTTACATCCTCCATGAAACTCCCTGCTAAGGGCACGTACTTGCCAAAACTCTGGTCAAATGTGACCAAGGAGAATAAAAATCATAGAGTCTTCCAGAGAGCAGAGACAGGAGCCATAGAGAATAATGGCCAAAGCTGTTGTTAGAATCAGGTCCAATCTGGGAACTACATCCGCCTGCGAGCTGGGGACACTCCAGGTGCCCAGTGGGATTTCAGAATTGCTTCAGGGCAGTGATTGTCTCAGGTCTCCTGTTCTTCACCTTTCTGAGTTAGAAGTATTTATTGCCTCGAAATTACCCTTTCACTTTGGTGTTTGTGCAACAGATGATTTTGTTGCCAGGCAAAGAAGCTCAGAACCAATAGAGAATGAAGCATTGGACTCCTGGCTCAAATCCTATGTGTGATCTTTCAGGGCTGATGATAGGCAATGACAGAGGCTTTATCTGCCAGACCTCATGGGGAGAAGCTGCCCTCCCCACAGGCTTTATCTACGAGACCTCATGGAGAGAAACTGCCCTCCCCACATGAAACTTGGTGCACAGCCAATGCAAGGCAGTTTCAAAAGAGAGTTTCATTCGAAGACTCAGGTTCCACTGGATAGCCATGCTCTTATAAATATCTGCATTCTTTGTCCAAGGTCTTCCGTGAGGTGGTAGTTATGTGTGGGGGGAACTTGATGACACTTTTCTCCACCCTGACTCAGTACTCAGTACTTTTCCACTCCTTGCTCTTTCCACTCTTTCTCCCTCCAGTCCCCAGGTCCATAAAATGCAGGACCTTTTTTCTTTTTGTCCAGGGTCCTCTCAGCAGCAAGATAATCCTAACATGTCTGAACTGATCCATCTGACCCTCACCCTGTGCCATTCCATGGGGGAAAATGGAGCACTGAGGGAGCTGGTGCTTTCTCTGTTTAGTTTCTTGCTCATGCTGTCACAGTAAGTGATTAAAGTCTTGATTGGTAACTTTCATTTTGGCTTGTTGTCTTAATTAACTATTCTGACACCTGGCAGCCTAGCTTTCTCAGCTCAATTCAGCTCTTGACAGATATTATTGTCTATCACCCAATAACAAGATGGATCTTTGGGTTGCCTTCTGTCTACAGATAGGAAGACAAATAAAATGGTTTGGTGAACAGAAGGGCTTACTTAGCAGATGTGATGCTAGATGTTCCCCACACCATTTGCTCTTCTTGGAACCCAGGAATACTACTTGGTTTAGCTCCTTCTGGTCACTAGGTTTGGTCTTATGGCTGAGTTGGCATGGGATGTGGGCAGAAGTGATGTAGATCATTTCCAGGCCTGGCCCTTAAAAATATTCTACACAATCCTCTAACTCTCTCTTCTCCTTCATCGTCAACTTTGGAGGCATGTATTCCAGAGGGCAGAGTTATAAGATGAAGACCCATGATAGGCAGTGCATGACACAGCCATAGTTGACTCTGATAATGATGAGAAAGACAAATGCACTGTGTAAAGCCCTAAAAGATCAAGGTTTGTCTGTTGTAGCAGGTAGCATTCTTATACCTATGTATGAAAGATTCATGCACGTATAATACTGGATCCAGGATCTGCAACATGGAAGTAAGGCATTGGAAAATCCCCAGGCTGATGGTGAAAGGAGATCCCAGGAGGGTAGCAGTGCACAGAGCATAGCTGCGGATCCAGATTAGAGAGGTCTGAAGGCTCTGGGTGGGTCTTCCCTGGAAAGATGGAATTGGTAGATTAGCTGGTGTGAATGAATGTCATGAGAGAACACTTAAACCCTGGTGGAAAATTTGATTTTGGATTACTGATAAGAACATAGAAATCAAGTCAGGAGCAAAACAAGGCAATAATCCCCTCCAGGAAAAAGCAAAAGGTGTTTCAGATAAGAAAAAAAAATGTAGTTAGCTACATGTCTCACTTCTAAATAGCATACAGAGTCATAAAAATATAAGCATTGCTATAACCACATTGGGAAAAGGAGGCAGGAGATGGAAAATATGCAAGTGCTAGTGGGAGAAGGGGGAGAAAGAAGTAGACTTGTAGACTTATCTTTTATAGCAAGAAGCCAATAGATAATGCTTAAAGCCAAAAAAAAGATGTAGCAATAAAGCCAAAAAAAAAAAGATATAGCAATAACAGTATGCTATTCAGAGATAGTTATTTTTTCATACCCAAAGAGCCATGCCAAAAGATGAAGAAAGAACTTAAGCAAAGCCATTTTCAATGATCAACGTCATGTGGCAGTTGCCTTGACAGTAGTCACCCTTCAGCCAGCTATTTAGAGGAATGATGCTGGTTGTGTTGGAAGCATAAAAAAATCCTTACACTTAAATGATGCATTACCATCTTGTTTTCCTATCAACCTCTGACATGCACAGGTGACCCTTAAAATGATGTCCCTGTCCACACTTCCTTTTCCAATAAACATGATAGCGTTAGGTTTAATAAATGTAAGAATCACAACCATTATTCTTGCTTTTATAAGAACTATTCATGGTTTATCAGCACATAAAAATAATGGTTATTGTGGAAAAGTCATTCCCTGGCTTTCTTCCTCTTTCTCTTACTGAGCACTTTCTAAGTCAGGGATTAGCAAACTACAGCTCATGGATCATTGGGCCTCTTGCCCCTTTTTGCATGACCCACAACTTAAGAATGGTTTCTTTATTTTTAAACAGCTGATAACCCCCCAAAGAAATATTTCATGACATGTGGAAAGTATATGAAATTCAAATTTCAGTGCCCATAAGTAAAGTTTTATTGGAACACAGTCAATGGCCATTCATTGGCATACCATGTAGCAGCTTTTGAGCTGCAACAGCAGAGGTTAGATGTTAGACCAAATAGCCACAAAGACTAAAATATTCACTACCTGACCCTTTACAAAGTTGTACCTGGTGCTAGGGATGGATTGACGTGTTCCTGCCCTCACATTGATAGAGTTGTGGGTGGGTGGTGCAGCGTAAAAACAGATTCCATACAAACCAAAGAGATCACTGAGAGAGGCATGCCCATGCGATTACCAAGAGACAGATAAGGGGCAACAGGCAGGAACACACACCAAGTTTCTAAACTTTACTAATGAACAGTCATGACACAATAGACAGTCTTCAATGTAGAAAAAAGGATACGTACAAAGAACATCAGAGTCTTCCATAATTCTACCACCAAGAGGTAAACTATTAAAATCACAGACATATTTTTTAACCAAAATGGGATATATAGTTGTATACTCTTAAAACTTAATTTTTTAATCAACAATGTTCTTTGAACAAATAATAGTTAAGTTTTTTTATATGGGTGTACTATAATTCTACAACCAGTTACTTATTATTAAACACTTAGTTTACAATTTTTATGTACTGCAAATATTTCTGCATTGAATGTCCTTTTTTGCTAAATCTTTGTTTCCATCTTTGTTTCATTAAGACAAATTCCTATTGACTATGGCCTTTCTAGTTCCCTCCTTAACATAAAATACTGATCACATAGTGTCTTAACTTACAATCCGTTTTGTAACTCACTTTTAACTATTTTCAATTCATATATATGTACATTATAAAAGTGGCAGTGAGACTGGAATCAAAGAGATTTTTTAAATAAAGAGGACCCAAGTATATAGCAAGCACTAATAAATTAACTTCTCAAAGCTGTGGTTTTGTTCACTATCTCCAATATCTAGTACAGTGCCTGTCACAGAGTGAAACTGTATTAATTGCTGCTCCAGTACCTGGTACTAAATAGGCTCTTTGTGAATGAATGAATGAACAATTGGGCTGCCAATGAAACCATCAAATCCCCTATTACAGGTGGTACCCAGTAGGTGATAGAGCATAAGAAATGGTCCTTGAGTTTAAGATTCTTAAACTGTTGTAGGATTAAAACATTTTATGCCCTCACTGTTAATAAGCAATAAACAGACCAGTTACCTTCAAAGTCGGGTACTGGCAGCCCTCAGGTACTTTCTTTCCTAGCTTTATGGAACTTTCCTTTCCCATTTTCCTCCTTTCCATAGCCCATTTCCTACCTCATCAAAGAAAGGTAAGCACTTCACCTTTCCCAAATATTACTCTGACCCATTGCTCTGGGCTATAAAAACCCCTAGGGCACAAAGGGCCATTTTGAAATACCAATTTGAGGGAAGTCTTTTAATTGTAAATGAATGACCCCAAAGATACTCCTTTCCTTTTCTGTCTTGTATGTACTTCTCTCTTAAGGGTGAAGGATGGCATTAAAAATGGGAATATTTTGATCCCTACCCCTAAAATACTCCTTTCCTTTTCTGTCTTGTACGCATTTCTCTTAAGGGTGAAGGATGTTATTAAAAATGGGGATATTTTGATCCCTGTTATGCTTCCTGAAGTCAGAAATATTATTAAGTGTGGACAATGGAGGTGATTTTCATTTAATGACCTATTCTTCCTCTCTGGCTACTGTAAAGACCTGTAGTTCCTGAGCCAGAGTTTGACTAGGGTAGAGCAAAGAAAAGGCTGATAAGAAATAATGAAATCTAAAAGTGGCTTCCTGCCTTTTCACCTCTCCACATATTTTACATAAGTGATTCTTTCCAGCTATTTTCAGCGCATATCCCCAGGACAAGTCATTATCTGGAAAGAAAAGCACCTGTGAGCAGCCCAATCAGAATAGGTTAGAGATTGTTACTTTAAAAATATATATCCAGAATATATTCAGGGACTATCACATTTTCAAGTTCCTCTGCTTGGATAAAGCATATGGATAAAAAAATTCAGCTATTTAAAATTCAGTTTAAATATACTAAGCTATACTAAGCTATAACTATATGATGATATAGCTATATATCATAACAGGAAATACATATTTAAATCACAGACAATGCTCATCTTATTTTACCTTACAAATGTTTAATATTTTCTACTGCCTGATAAAAAAATAAAAGCATAAACTCGCTGATGAGCCACATAGTTTTTCATGGTATATAGCTTTATCTTTATTTGCATAAAACAAATTGGGTAACTTTATCCAATGGAATTAGTGATGCTATTTCTTAAACTCATACATAATTCTTATTTAATTTTTCTCTGTAATGTGAATTTGCTATATGATTTGAGAATATTTGATTCTTCCACAAAAGACAAGAAAACAAGCGGAATGGATAAAACTTGTATGAAGTGCTAGGCATAATAGGAAGACTAGAAGCTCATGAGATACAGGTAAAACTCATGCTTAGTATAGATAATGGGCAAACAACTAGCTGTATTTAACACACTTAGGCAGAATTCCTAAGTGTGTTAAATATAGATAGTAAGTTAGTAACCTGTAAGACATGTTAAAGACAGAGTAAATGGAACGAATAATAGGACAAACAAACAAGAATGTTACTTATAGATACAAAACCATGGAAGGACCAGGTCATAAAGCATGTTGACGCCACTCCTGGGCTGACAATTAGGACATACTTAAATTTTGACCATCCCATGGTGAACCCAGTATGGTCCTATTCTGGCTCAACATCTGTTCTGCCTAAGAAACTCAGAACAGAGGATTAAAAGTCTGTTAAGTAGGCTAATCGCTAAGCAATAACTTTGGCCAGGCACACTTGCCCTTAGTCTCTCCCAAGGGACCAGAGTTTGTAATGGCTCCAGGAGCCTTAGGGCTGCTGACCTCCCTGTTCAAGCCTTCACTCTCGTCTTCATAACCACCCCATGAGTGGGGGAGAATGACACAGGAAAGAGAACACGTGAGCATTGTGTGACCTGAGATTTGAATAGTGTGGTCTTTTCATCCAGGGCTCCATATGCCCTTTTTGGGGGCCCTGAGCACTTTTGCCTTTGTGGGCCCCTTCCTCCGTAAAGATAATACTAAATTGCACAGGCATAAAGATGAATATAATTCAGGTTGTGTCAGGACTGTAGACACTATATCTGCTCCTAATGGAGAAAGCAAATCTATGTCCATCTGCTCGCACCCAGTACTAATGTGGGCTACCCTCCCTTACCTCTTTCCTTTGCTTCTCACTGTGTTTCAAATGGATTAGAACAACCCACGTGATTCAAGTATTTTAATTTGGTCAGTGAACTTTTCTGTTCTGTGCCCTTTGGGATAGCTTGCCTGAGAGCATGCTTGGAGGTTACCATTGCATCATGTGAATTCACTATATTCCAAAGGGCAAGCCCCCACATATCGTACACACATGCACACCCCCCTGACACACTAATATATGCCTTTTGTCCTAGGCTTCCCTTCATAAACAACTTATCATTTTAGCTACATGGTAAATTTTGCACTATTGCAAAGTAAAGAAAAAAATGGCAAATAGATTTATTGACTTTATAGCATAAAAACCCACTATTTAATTATATTAGAGTTGTATCACTTTAATCTTGACAACTTTTGGTAATGTTTTATAGGACTATAAATTTACCATTATGATTCAAATCTTTTTTTTTTTTTAATTTGCATATGGGCAGGAGGCACCAGGGATCGAACTCCAGACCTCCAGCACGGCAGGTCGGAGCTTCGCCTGCTGAGCCACGGCAGCCGCCCTGATTCAAATCTTTTTGTGTGGATTTTATAAGTGATACATTTAATTTGGATGAAAAATTGTCAATTTTTTTCTGACAATAAGTCCAAATTGATTGATTTGATAATGAGGACTGGATTTGCTAACTATGGTACGTGGTTAATGTTTTTGATAAATCATGTGGGCTAAATCTGCAACTCCAAGTTTATATATATTATATATATATATAATTAACATTAATTTTCATTAACTTTTTTCTGAGTATATTGGATTAAATAAGGTACTTCCAAAAAGAAACAGGAAAACACTCACAGAAGTCATCTGTCGTGGTCTGAACTGACCCTTCCTGTTCCTGGCCACCATCCATCTTCAGTGTCTTCTGCAGTAGACAGAATGTCCCCACTCCAAAGATGTCCACACCCTAATGCCTGGAAACTGTGAATATGTTATGTTACATGGCAAAAGGGACTTTGCAGATGTCATTAAGGTTATGGACCTTAAAACAGGGAGATTATCCTGGATGATCTGGGTGGGCCCAATCTAATCACACGAGGCTTTAAAAGCAGAGAACTTTTTTCTGGCTGGAGGCAGAAGAGATGTGGCAGAAGAAGACAGGAATTTGAGGCATGAGAATTTGACTCACTCTTGCTTATTTTAAAGATGAAAAGAGAACTGCAATTGAGGCTCTGGAAGCTGAGAATGACCTCTGTCTGAGAGCCAGTAAGGAAATAGAGCCACCTAATAAGATCCTACCTACATCAGCTGACATCTTGATTTTGGCCTTCAGACATGCACAGAAGAATCTGTGGAGCCCATCCAAATTTCTGGCTTATAAAACTGTGAGAGAACACATGCATATTGTTTTAAGGCACAAAAATTTGTGGTAATTTGGTTACAGGAGCAATATGAAAATGAATATAACATCCTCCTAGCTTTCAAAAGAGAGACAATCCTGAAACTTGCTTGTTTGCTAATGAATTTTTTATTTTATTCCCCCTGAGAAAGTGATCCCAACAGAAAAATATAAGACTATCCATGTTTCAGTCACCAAGGTTACCTTTGTCTTATCATTTTACTGACTCTAGAAGAATTCAGTCAACATGAAATCAAATTCAAAGAGATTGATTTTTTAAAAAACTTTTATGTATTTATTTTGGTGACCCCAGTAACTTGACTGGTGAATCAGGGGCAGGCTGCCTGTCTACAAGATCAGTTGCTGCAAGTTTGGAAAATTAGTCCACTGTCTGTGGACTCAGTATGATTTAACCCAGGATTAGGTCTTTCATAGTGGAAGACAGAGGTGAAACACCACATTATTACACAATCTTTCTCCTGGCAGGTTGTGCACATCACACAGTCCAGAAGAATATTCAAAAAAATCCTTTACTGAAGGTTTGAGTCTCATTCTCTAATCCATAGTGGGTCCCTGATGGGATGGAGGATTTGAGAGTGGTTCTTTTCCTATCCAATTGCGGTTTCTCCATGACCAAGTCCTAAGTCCTGGGTTCAGCGGGCAGTCTTCTACTTTCATTCTTCTTGCAATATCTTGAGAAAAATGTCCCTTGTCTTTAGATCCTTTCTTTCTTCTCTCCTACTCAGCGCTCCCATTTAGTTTCTTGGTTTCAGGATCCTACCTCTTCTTCTTGGCCACTGGCAAGTCATCCAGTTCCACCCAGTTCTCCTCTGGAAGAATGATCTGGTCTGGTCATCATAGTTGGATGTGAAGGAAGGAGGGTACTCTTCAGATCCTGTGGGTAGAGCTGTAAGACAATCAGCCTTTTGATATTTCCAACATGAACCTCCTCTTTTAATAATTCCAATTAATTGTGTTCAAAGAGCCTTTGGTTCCCATATCATCATGAACAGCATTGCCCAAAACTATACTTATAATTATTCTAGCTTTGTTATATGGTGTGACCCAAGACAAGAATTGGGAAAAGTAGAACAAACTATGGGAGGCTAGTGAAGCTTGAAGACAGAGAAGCTATGTGGACAGAGAGGGACTGTGACCTTCAGTCAATGAATGCAGTCAGGCCATGACAACCCCACAGGGGGGGATCTGGTGAAGTAGATACTCTGATTTCACTCTTCTCCCTCTCTCCAGTCTCCTGCAAGAGCTCTCTGTTAGCTGTACTCAACTAGAAGCTAGAGAAAAAGAAAGTCCTTTTATGTAGTTCATCCAGGTCAGCCTTCCAGGGCATAGAGATTCTTTAATGGTGGACCTGCAGAAGAAATGGAAGATACCCAGCAACCCTGAATCATATGGAACTGAAGACAGCCGTGACCCCAGTAAGGCTTACTAGATAAGGTTCCAAAGGCCTCTAGGAGTTGAAGGGCAGAAACTGAGAGAGCAGGGGTGCAGTAGTGGCTATGCTCTTATGAATCCAAAACTCTTACTCTGGGGTACTAGGTCTAAAGGAAGTGATAAATGCATCACAAGGAATGACCCTGGTACACTGGGGTCATCCTGGCAACTACCTTGACTACAGAGAATATCTCTGTGGGCACTTCAGTGAGATCTCTGGAAACAGGGAGTGTGTGTGTGTGTGTATGTGCATGCATTCATGCACATGTACATGCGCATATGCTGGAAAGACAAGGGATGGAATGTATAGACACCTTTTGGGATTATTGACTTATTGATAAATATTCCTTTTACTCTGGAAACAGCTCTTGATATATAGAAGTTGGTTTCCTATTAGCCACATATGTATTAAATAACACTGCTCCTTTGACTATAGCTGAGAGGTTCAGGAATGGGTGCTGTCAGGACCAATTGGAATCCGTCCCTGGGATTTATTTAACTGGAAGTACAGAAAAATAAGCTGCGGTCTGGTCTGGTGGAAGGAGGCATTACAAAATGGAAAATTCAGGAGGTGTTGGATGCCATATTTCCTGCCACATGGAGGAAGCCACCTGCTTTGTGAGAACCGAAAGCCAGACACAGACTGGAGATGGGCAGTGCTCTTTTTCAATTGCTCTTGAAGTCCACGTGCACTCCAGTCCTTATCTGATCCTTTAAGAATGAAATTTATCCCAGTATCTTTTCAATAAATACCTGTTTTTGTTAAAGCTTGCTTGAATTAGATTTCTGTCATTTCAACACAGAGTGCCAACTAATGCAACTGATAGTCCATGTTCATTATGGCATACATATTTCAGAGATGACTCTAAGCATCAAATGATGGGAAGTCAGAAGCTAGAGAGATCCTAATGGACCAGGGAGTTAGGGTGAAAAGTTTTAGAGAAAATATAAATTTTGAGTTTGACTAAAAAGAATAGGTAAGGATCTTTAGTTTGCAGAGTATTTCAGGCAAGGAGAATAGCATGTGCAAAAGGAAGGTAGTGCCAATTCTAAAGATTTATTTACGGGAAAAAGACTAGTTGGAGTCAGGGATGTGTATACTGGGGGACAGTTAAAAAGGAGGTGCATTGTTGAAGACTCTGACTGCTAGTTTCAGAAGTCTGTGCTGTAGTCTAATAGGGAGATGTTAAAGTTTTTGAGCAAGGAATTGATATAATGAAGGTCATGGCTAAGGACTAGTGAGCTAGCGGTATGCAGAGGGGAGTGGAAGGGACTAAGAAGTGGTGTTAAAGACACAAGTTGGAAGGATGTTGCCGTCATTATGAGACAAGGGACAAGGGTCTGAACTAGGGTGCTAAAGTGGAAATGGAAAAGGTAGGTGTGCTTTACTCATTTCCAAATCCTTCATATTATTTTACCGAGTGGCTAGAACCTTGTAGGTGCTTATCAAATTCTTGTTAATAAGTAAGATACCAAATCATATTATATCCGCATTGTCAAAATTATGAAATTATATAATGATCATATCCGGAGATTGAATTGTATACATCACAAAGGGCATGCTCAGGTCCCAAACCCTGGTCCTGTGGGTGTGAACCCATTTTTAAAGAGCACCTTTGAAGGTGTTGTTAAGGCCTGCACAAACTGATTGAGGGTGGACCTTAATCCAATATGGCTGAGGTCCGTATGAACAAAGGAAATTGGACACAGAAGGAGAAGCCATGATGAGTCGTTAAAAGCTGGAAGTCAATGGAATCTGGAAGAGAAAGGAGGAGATACCGCCATGTGCATTGCCATGTAATGGAAAAGCCAAGGAACCCCAAGATTGCTGGCCAGTCAGAAAGCCCTGGGAGGAAGCAAGCAAGCCTTCTAGCCTCTGAAACCATGAGCCGATAAATTCCTGTGGTTAAACCAACCCATTTTATGGTATTAATTTCAGCAACTGGGAAACTAAAACAATCAGATAAAAATTTAATAAGATTACAATTTTAAAATAACCTCCCTGAACTATATTGTTGAATTACTGAGGACACCAACTTTGAATGTTTTAATTGATGCAGAATTTCAGTACCACCTTAAGTAAATCAATTTAAAGAAAAACATGTGCTGTATTGTTGTAAATTAAAGTTCCCTTTAGATCACAGAAAGGAATCAGAGATTCTGGAAGGAGATTTGCTCATGGGTTTGCTAGAAATTTACTTTCTTTGAATCTTTGGAATCTTTTTAGCACATTTTTATCCAATATTCACTCCTCTTATAAAAACACAGTATTTTCATTTAACTTAAAACATTGGTTTTCTACAACCAAAACATTTATAGTCTGATGAAGATATATGGATTTTCCTTTTCCTTGCAACTTATCTTTAGACAGAATGGCCAGAGCATAGACTATCCTGACTCTTGCAGGAAAATATAGTACTAAGAAGGTTAAAATATTCCATGGATCTCATTTGTTAAGTACTACATTTTCTAATACTTGCCAGTATACATTATTATAATAAAACACCTCAACCTTCCTCAATTTTAGATGAACACTGTAGCTAGAGACTACATTTCCCAGCCTCCCATGTTGTAAGGTGTGGTTATGTGAATAATTTTTCCCCAATAAAATGTGAGCAGCAGTGATATTTACAATTAATGTGTCACTTCCATGAAAGGAAATCACTTGTTCTCCATGTTCTCACTTTTCTATTTCCAATTGGTTGGAATGCAGACATGGTAGCAAAGAAGCTTGCATCATGTGAAGGGCAACACATTAGAAGATAGATGAGCAACAAGATGGAAGGAACCTAGGTCCCTGGATGACCTTGTATAACAGAGATTCTTACCTACCTTAGACTGTTAAGAAGATCTGGTGAGAATGCTGGTGCATGATATGAAGTTTTAAGAAATACCATGAATGTCAGGATAGAGAATTGTGAATTTACACTATGTAATGGGAAGTGGTGGAAGGTTTTTAAATGGGTGGCTTTATAAACAGAGAAGTTCTTCAGAAGGGAGGAGAGCAGTATAGAAAATAGTTAGTTTGGACAGCTGAAGTCTGGGATCAATTGAGAACAGTTTTGAAGTCAAACAAGAACCCTATCTAGATTAGTGGTGATGGGAATAGAGTAGTAGGGAGGTTGAATTTAAGAGATATTGGGGGAAATATTTTAGGATGAGATAATCTTGCACATGGGCATGGACAGAGGGTGAGAATTCAGAGAAGGAGGAGCCATCAGTGTAAAAGGGGGAGAGACTCATTTATAGATTCAGGTACCGCCAGAGGGGGGAGATGGAGATTGAGAACATAGCAACATTTTGCACATGTTTTTTCCTCATCTGATGCTTTAGTTTGTAGGTGCCTCAGTAGTTAAGCGCTCAGACAATGGAATCAGACAGATCCAGTTGTGTGCGTGCTGTCCCATACCAGCTCACTTGAGTTCATTGTTAAATTTGGAGGAACTCTGAAAGCCAATTATTAAACACAGCCATCATTAAAAATTAAATTTTATAAACTTATAATTAAATAAATTATGTTAAAACAAAATGTTAGAAATACTAAAAAATCATAGTACCCCAGTTCTTTTACTGCATTTTACTATTTTGTTCTTCAGGTTGTCTATGTTTATTGTATCAGTATGGGGGAAATTCAATATAATTGTCTGCTACTGTGCATCTCTTTCTAACTCTATGGTCAGCGAAGTCACGTTGGTAACTTGAAATTCACCATGGGGAGAGTAGTCACACTCCAGAAATTGCCAAATGCTATAAATCAGTTCTTGATTTATTTTATTGTCTAGGCCAGGGGTTGGCAAGATAGGTGGACCTTCCACCTGTTTTTGTAAATGAAGTTTTATTAGAGCACAGCCACGTCCATTCATTTATGTATTATCTATGACTGTTTCCTTGCTACAAAGGCAGAATTGAATAGTTGCAACAGAGGCTATATGGTGCACTAAACCTAAAATATTTACTATTTGACCCTTTAAGAAAAAGTTCACTGATCCCTGGCTTAGACTTAAGAACGTGATGGCGAAAATGTTAGTAATGGAAATTAAACTTAGAAGTGTAATGTGCTTAAAACTGTTTTACATTGTGAGTAGCACAAATTGATAAGAAAACATTCTTTCAGTATTTGAAAACTTACTATTCAGCAAAGAAGTTGCTTAAGTCATTGACAAAAGTTTGAAGATCTGACATATGTCTTTGCCATTCACCTTCATTTTTCTCCTCGATATAAATGAAGATTGCAACAAACATTCATGTTGGAACTGCACTTGGTCTCTGATTGGGTCCTGCTAAGGGGCTACTGAGGATGGGAGCTTTATTATTTCAGTTATCCTAGGGTTTCTCCGCTGGCAAAGAGTTAGGAAGGAGTAGATGTCAGTGCTGCTTTGACCAGGTCTTAAGAGTGCCATTCTAGGTGGCTCTGAAATCACCTTTCCCATTCTTTCCCATTTCAGGCTGGTGAAAACCCAGGCTTGGTCCTTTATAGTACTAATTGCTCGCTGTGGTATGGCGGTGGTTGTTTGCAGGCATTTACTTCTGTTGGGGAGGGGAATATTAGATGAGCAGTGTCAGGTAGAAATGGAAAAAAGAAATTTTATTTCCTGAATGAGAATGACATAAATGCCTGTGTACTCTGTTTTTTGTTTTTTTTTTAAGTCATTCATTGGAAGGATACATGCTGGCATGCACAATGAATATCAGTGAAGAACCTGAGCTCAGTTACCCCAGTGTGCCTGATCTATGATAGTACAAAAGGCCTATTTCCTTTTAAATTGTCTACGTGGAGTAAAAATACAGACTAACTCCTCCAATTTATGATTAATAGGGGATTGTATTATTCATGTGTTAGAGAAGTTCCTAATTCTGGAGAGGAAATTAAAAAAAAAAAATGAGATGCACATAAACCCATACAAGTATGGAGCCCGAGAAAGATGATTAACGGCAGACTGGCTGCTCTCTGAACCTTCACTCTGAAAGCTGAATCTTCACAAATGGATACTAAACAGGCCTTGTGCAAATGAGTGAGGCTCCTGATGAATATTTTTCCTTTCAGAATAATCACATTTCTAGATTGTGCTACAGGAAAGATCTGTCGCTTTGTATTAACACTGTGACTTATATGGAAATCGTCATGTAATTCAATTGCTGGGGCCCAGTTGTTTGCAGACATAAATTAGAGTTAAGAGAACAAATAATTAAGAAAATGTCCTATTTGGGATTGTTGAAGGCCAGTAGGAAACAGTGGTGTGTCAGATGTGAGCTGGTTTGAAATGATGTGTGTACCCTAGAAAAGCCATGTTTTAATTCTATTCCCATTTTGTAAAGGGAGTCGTTTCTTCTAATTCCTCTTCAGTATTGCATGTTTGAGACTGCAATTGGATTGGACATGGAGTTATCCAGGAAGGATTTGTGGAAACTCCTTATGTCTGATGGGCATGATCCAAGGCTACTGCATAGAAAGCCAATGACAGTGCTATGTGTCCTGTATAAACAGAGCCGCTGCCAGTCTGTGCTGGGGGGTTCAGGGAAGGGACACTGCGAAGGTAAAATAACTTCAGAGGCAAAGCCATGGAGGCTGAGGTCTGAAGTCAAGAAACCTCGGGCCAGGAGAGCAGACCCACCCAAGTCCATGGAGAGGGTGAGTTTGCCCCAAAGGCAGAGGAGGGGCCTTCCACCTCATTGCAGTGGAAGAGTCATGCCGCCTCAGGCCTTGGACAGGGTGAAGCACATTCCTTGGGGTTTGGGGAGAGTGTGGCTGCCACCACATGGAGGGGTGGAGCGTGTGCCCCGGAGATGGCAGAGAGCCCGGGTGCAGCCCCGATCCTTGGAGAGGGTGGAGCCAAGAAAAAGGTGGTCTCTCCAATGTCCCCCAAGGTTGCATTTGGAGAGAGACAGGCTGCAGCTTTCAGAAGCCCTGAAGATAAATTACTCTCAGACTTTGAAATCTTATGGACTTTGCCCTGCGGGTTTTCGAAACTGTTTGGGTCCGGTGACCCCTGTGTTCCTTCCTCCTTATGGAAATGCGTATATGAACCCCATGACTGTTCCTCCTTTGTATGTTGGTAGCAAATAACTTGTTATGAGTTTTAAAAGGCCCAAAGCCAGAGGATAATTTTGCCTTGGAACAGACCATGCTTGCAACTAACGTTGAGATTTTGTACTGGTTTTAACCTTGTATTGTATTTGTAATGTTACTGAAATGGTTTAAGGTTCTCTGATATTGTTATGGAATGAATGTATTTTGTATATGGGGAGAACATGTCTTTTTTAGGGTCCAGAGGATGGAATGAGTTGGTTTGAAATGAAGTATGTACCCTAGAAAAGCCATGTTTTAATCCTAATCCCATTTTGTAAAGGCAGCCATTTCTTCTAATCCCTCTTCAGTATTGTATGTTTGAAACTGTAATTAGATCATCACCCTGGAGATGTGATTTTTATTGAGTGGTTGTTAGACTGGATTAGCTGGAGGTGTGTCTCCACCCATTTGGGTGGGTCTTGATTAATTTCTGAAGTCCTATAAAAGAAGAAACATTTTGGTGAATGAGAGAGACTCAGAGAGAGCAGAGAAGAACGACATAGCCACAAGAAGCAGAGTTCATCAGCCAGCGCTTTGGAGATGAAGAAGAAAAACGCCTCCCAGGAAGCTTCATGAAAGGAAGCCAGAAGAGAAATTTAACAGATGATACCATGTTCACCATATGCCTTCTCACTTGAGAGGGAAACCTTGAGCTACATTGGCCTTCTTGAACCAAGGTATCTTTCCTTGGATGCCTTAGATTGGACATTTCTATAGACTTGCTTTAATTGGGACATTTTCTTGGCCTTAGAACTGTAAACTAGTAATGTATTAAATTCCCCCTTTTAAAAGCCATTCTGTTTCTGGTATATTGCCTTCTGGCAGCTAGCAAAGTAGAACAAGATGGTTCACGAGAGCTACAGGAGCTGATTGCTGAGATTAGGACAGGTATCAAAACACTATGCAGTCCCACATGAATTCTTATGATGGCTTTAACTTGTACAGTGTGCCATAGTTTACAAAGCACTCTCTCTCTCTTTAGGAGCTGGACATTTTATTGTATCTAAATCATACCTGAAGAAATATGATTTTTAAAAAAGCAAACCAAAACTTTTTTTAAAAGATCATATTTAT
The DNA here is from genome assembly GCA_004026745.1 of Myrmecophaga tridactyla. Lineage (NCBI taxonomy): Eukaryota > Metazoa > Chordata > Mammalia > Pilosa > Myrmecophagidae > Myrmecophaga > Myrmecophaga tridactyla. The sequence continues at coordinate 11,937 of PVIY010007509.1, read as the reverse complement.
CATTATCACCATGCTTTGATGTACTTGTGAAAACAATGCCTCAAAGATTGAAGTTGAGCCCATTCTAGATGACAACGATGAGGTCAGAAGTGATTCCCCAAGGCAAGAAAACAATATGGAGTAGAGCTGGAACAAGGTTCTTTCTTGGGTTCCCACCACTCAGGCCAGACCTCTCTAGGCAGTGATGTACACCGGTGATCTACACCTCCTCTGTGCTGCTAGAACCCAGAGATGCAGGATTATCATAGCCTATGGGGCTCTCAGGGTGGGTGGCCAGGAATTATGCCCCAGCTAGGCAGCTTTCTCAGCCAGACCTGTAGACCATTCAAAAAAAAAAAAAAAGCAATGATGGAGTAATTGAAGAATAAAACAAATAAAAGACATATGGAAAACAAATAGCTAAATGGAAGAAGTAAATCCTTTTCCATTATTATTTTAAGTGTCACTTTAAGTGTCAAGGGATTGAACTCCCATGTAAAAGACAGAGATTGGCAGACTGATTGAAAAAGCATAATCCATCTATATGCTATCTTCAAGAGACTCACTTTAGGTACAGACACAAAGAGGTTGAAAGTAAAAGGGTGGAAAAAGATAGTCCATGCAAACAGTAATCAAAAGAGAGCTGGAGTGGCTAAAATATTGTCCAACAAAATAAGTTTAAGGTAAAAAAAAATTTTTACAAAAGACAAAGAAGGATATTATGTATTGATAAAAGGTTCAATCCAGCAAGAAAATATGATTATTAACATATATGTACCTAACAACAGAGCCCCAAAATATAGGAAGAAAAAAATGGGAGAATTAAAGAGTGATATAGACTGTTCTACGATAATAGTTAGAGACTTCAATACACCATTTTCAATGATTGCTAGAACATCTAAACAGAAGATTGATAAGTAAATAGGGAACCTGAACAACATTAGACCTAACGGGCATATACAGAACACTCTACCCAGCAACAGCAAAATACACATTCTTAATTGCACATGGAATCTTTTCTACTGTTCATCATATATTAATAGATTATATATATATATATATATATATATACACACACACATATATATGGCCACAAATCAAAGCTTAATAATTTAAAAAATATTGAAATCATACAAAGTGTCCTGTTGGAGAAGATGGAATGAAACTAGAGATATATAACAGGTGGAAAACTGCAAAATTGACAAATATGTTGAAATAAAATGCACACTCTTAAATGACCAATGGGTTAAAGAAGAAATGACAATGCAATTTAGAAATATTTTATATAAGTGAAAATGTAAACAAGACACACCAAAACTTACAGAATGCAGCAAAAGTAGTGCTAAGAGCAAAACTTTAAAGCTATAAATACCTACATTAAGAAAGAAGAAAGATCTGGAACCAATAACCTATCCTTCAACTTTAAGAAGCTAGAAAAAGAGGAGAACAATAGAACTAAAACAAGCAGGACTCAGGAAATAGCAAAGATTAGAGTTGAGATAAATGAAATAGGGAATGGGAAAGTAGAATCAACAAACCAAAAGTTGATTCCTTAAAAAGATCAACAAAATCGACAAACCTTTAGCTACACAAAGAAAAAAGAAGTATAGATGCAAAAGATTAAAATAAAACATGAAAGTAGGGACATTACTCCAATTTGCAAAGAAATGAAGAGATTTATACAACAATATTATGAAAGAGACTCGAGTACAGACAGCCAAGATAACAGCTGGCTTCCTGGTGTCCTAGCTTCGCTGGACCCCCAGCTTCTCCTGGGTCCTGCCTCCCTGGGGCCCCAGCCTCGCTGGTGTCCTGCCATCCCGCAGACATGCAGCATACTGGGTGCTACTGCTGCTGGGCCTGAGGCTGCAGCTCCCACTCAGGGTCATTCCAGTTGAGGAGGAGGTCCCAGCCTTTTGGAACCGACAGGCAGCCACAGCCCTGAACACGCTAAGAGGCTGCAGCCCATCCAGATGGCTGCCAAGAACCTCATCTTCCCCCTGGCAGACAGCACGGGGGTGCCCACAGTGTCGGTCACTCAGATCCCAAAGCACCAGCTGAGGCTGGAAACGCTCCTGGCCATGGACCACTTCCCATACCTGGCTCTGTCCAAAACCTATGATGTGAACAGGAAGGTGCCGGAGGACACAGGTACCGCCACCACCTACCTGTGCACGATCAAGGGCAACTACCAGACGCTTGGCCTGGGTGTAGCGGTTCATGTGGGCCCGTGCAAAACGACACGTGACAACGAGGTTGCCTCGGTGATGAGCTTGGCAGAGAGAGCAGGGAAGTCCACGGGGCTGGTGACGACCACACATGCAGCTTGCCTCCCTGGCCCCCACGTACGCACACATGGCGAGTGGTGACTCAGTGCGGACATACCTGCTGCTGAATGAGAGCTGCCAGGACGCAGCCATGCAACTGTTCTGCAGTAAGGACATTGACATGACCCTGGGTGGGGCCACAAGTGCATGTTCCCGAAGGGGACCCCAGACCTTGAGTACCCACGCGCTGACAGGTAGAGTGGAAGGAGTCTGGACAGGTGGAACGTGGTGCAGGAGTGGCTGGCGAAGAATCAGGGCGCAGGGTACACATTGGAACTGCACGGAGCTCATTCAGGTGACCCAGAACCTCTCAGTGATGCATCCCATGGACCTCTTAGAGCTGGAGACGCCAGATATGAGATGCACTGAGAAGTCACCCAGGACCCCTCCATGATGGAGATGACAAAAGCATCTTGCCCTGTGCCTGCTGAGCAAGCACCCCTGCAGCTTCTACCTCTTGGTGGAGGGGGGCTGCATCCACCAAGGATGCCTGGACGGCATGGCCCATGTGGCACTGACTCAGGCCGACATGTTCGCCTCCACCCTTGAGAAAGCGGGCCAGCTTGCCAGTGAAGAGGACACACTGACCCTCGTCACCGTGGACCACTCCCACATCTTCTCCTTCGGTGGCTACAGGTTCAGGGGGAATTCTGTCTTCAGGCTGTCCCCCAGCAATGCCTCGGACCCACGGACTACACCTTCATCCTCTAAGCAGCCGGGGCTTCCCGCTCAGCTGGCCCAAGGTCAATGAGAGCCACAGCAAGGAAACTGCGTACCAGAAGTAGGCAGCCCTGCCCCTAGCATCCAAGACCCATGGCGGCTGCCCACAGACACACCTGTTGCACAGCTTGCAGGAGCAGACTTCATGGTGCAGGTCGTGGCCTTTGCCACCTACCTCGAGCCCTAGGAAACCTGGGGCCTGGCTGGGATCGGAGCCGCCCGCTGCATCTGCCACCAGTCACTGCTGCTGGCCCACGCCCCACGCTGAAGGCTGAATGCCTCCACCCACCCCAGGGTCCCAGGACCCCATCGCTGGGTCTCTGTAGTCTCTCTTGATTCTTAGTACAATTCTATAAAGTAGGCATTGTTATTACTATCTCCATTTATAAATGAAGATACTGAGAATCAGATGCAGGTCTTCATTCAAGGCCACTTGACTGGGTTGGAGTGGAGTGGGATAAGAAGCTGAACTGAGAAACAATAAGAGATTCCTAGTGTCCTGAGTGTGGGCCAGGTACCTTACACATATTACCGTGAAGTCTTATAGGAACCGTTAGAGATATATTATCATCAATGAATGACCTTTTCAAGACTCACTTAAAATCAAATACCTAATAAATGGTGGTGCTTCGATTCCAGCCCCAGGCCTGAGTTTAAACTTGTGCTGTGTTCCCTTTGTTCAAAGCCATATTGCAGTCCAAAATGTTTGTAGCAGTGTAGCGAGGGCAACTTCCAACCCTCTTGGGCTGCTCCTTCTCGCTAGATCTCCTCGGTAATGACTAACTCAGTTTGAACTTACTGTGCTAACCTGCGGTCGTTTATTACTAGCAATAATCATAAAACAATGCATGAAACATAGAAAAAGCTCAGTGTTTGTTCAACGAACGGTGATAATAACCTTTTAACCTGTGACAGTCCTTCAAAGTTTACAAAGTATTTTCACATCGATTCTTATTAGATGATTAAAAAAAATAGTTTGAGGCCTGATTCAGGTGTGTTCTTGTCTTTTTTTAAATTAATTTTTAATTTTTATCATGTCACCATCACCCCCCACAGCCAGATAGTAGGCTTATAGAAGCTTAATGAATAGGTAATATTTTCATTTAAGTAAGTTTCTAGAAGGTAACAGAAGTCCTGTTTTCTTTTTTATCTCCTTGCACAATGCTGGATCTTCATTGGGTTCCACTGGATGTAGAGATGGTCTTGAAATGATCACCCATGTTTTCCTAAAGATGTTTACAATGAATGAACTGTATAATCTATACATAAAAACCAAGACAAGAACTCTCACTTTTCACTTCCCAAATCATTGACAACCTTTCTGATGCCTCCTGAGTGTTGCTGTGAACCACTTTTAGTTCTTTCCTTACACGATGAGGCAATACCATCATCCCCTTTACTAGCAGACTCGGGGAGGGAGGGATCAGTGCAGATGCTCAGCTCTCCATAGCTCCTAAGGGTCAGGCAGATGAGAAAGTCCTCCCGGAATACTCACACAGGCTAGGACTGTCCTCCAAGATCCCAGATGTACCATAGCTGTATTCTCACCCACCAAGGAGCTTTGCCATCTTGGGCTATAAACTACATTCCTTACTGGTTTTAACATGTCCATTTTTATTTCCTCCAATATTAGTTTTCGCTAGGCTTTTGTCTAGTATAGATTCCTTAGGAAGCTTATTCAGAGTTGAGATAGGCAAACCTAAATTGACATGCTCAGATTTTTGGTGATTACGGGAAATGTCAGTGATCATACCATTAAGTGAAAAATAGCAATAAGCATATGTGCAGTATGACCCCATTTCTCTTTCTTTCTGCTACTTGTAGATGTGTGATTTAGGACAAGTCACTTATCCTCTGTGAGCTCCAGCTTCCTTAAATGTGCATAGTAATGTGTACTTCATAGGGTAAACATGAGAATGAAAAGTAATGCACTTGATGGACCTTTGCGATTCCGAAGTGGACTCTGTGCTCTTCTTCCAGCACTCACTGAAACTAGTTCCTTCTGTCTGGAAAGTCTGACCTGCCCCCTCGGCAGATCCAAACCATCCTCTTCCCCAAAGTCCAGCTCAAATGGAGGAATCATTAGGAAGCATTTTTCAATCCCAAACATAGGGAATTGCTCTCTCCCTCCAGGCTCCTGGGGCTTATTGCTTACGTCTGTATCAGAGAAATACTGCATCTTATTCACTTCTGCATCCCCTACAGGCCTCGGGCAGGACCCAGCACATAGTAGGTGTTCAAGAAATAACCTGATGAGCTGCACTGAATACCACTTAATGAAACCAGTGCTTTTCCTTTGTGGGACCTGGTAGGGAACCTGGTGGGGTCCTGAGAGAACCAGGCACCAAGAGGAGTTAACAAGATCCCATTAATCTTTTAACAAGATCCCATTAAAAGATTCAGAATAAATTAGTTTGCTGATCTGATCTAAACCTATTTTAGGATATGTTTGAAGCAGCCTAATATTTATGGATGTTAACATGAGTGTTAAGCGACTTTCCTGATTTATAGATATATTTGGATTTTTAATCAATATGGGAAAAGCTATTTTACTTAAGAAATCCGGAATATCATGTGGAGTGATTATTTAAATTGCTCGTGTGGGAGGATGAATAGTGCAAAAAGCAAGTCTGCTATGAAAATGTAATGAGATTATTTAAACTGTGCTGCATTTTAAGATGTATGGAATGTACAGGTACAGGTTTTTTGCCTTGACAATTTAATTTCAAATGAATCCACTAAGGATATTTGGGCTTAAGTCACAGCTTAACTGAGCAGCTATATGGAATACTTTCCTTTTAGGGACTTTCTCTTTCTCCCCACCTCAATTTAAACAAATGGGATTTTCTGACAACCCTAAAACTAAAAATATACCTCACTTACTTCCCTTTTGTAGGTTAGCTGCTTGTACAAACCTGAAACCACATCAAGTTAGGTGATAGCTGACCTTTGGTTAATAGCTCAAGTAATGGAAGTTCCACCATATCTGTATGTGGTCCAGAGTTCTCTATTTTATTACCTTTACAGTTGAAATAGCCATTTTCTTAAAAAACCTACTTTGTTGCTAATGTGCACTTTTTTTTATCCTTTGTGCCTTATTTCTAGTAGGAGCACTGTAAAATTATTTGAATGAATGAACTGCAAACTGAGATCTTCTCCAGCAAATTTCCAAGCCTTTGAACATGTCTGGAAGTAAATTAATTTCTCCTTACTCTCTTTGTTCCCTGATGACTTCACCATCCACTCATCTGCCCTGTCCCAGCAAAGGTAGGTGGGAGACGCAATTGATGCCTCCCTCTCTTTTGCCTCCTACATCTTGTCAAGAAGCCCAACAATTTTCCTGAGGTCTCTCTCTGCCCAGTTCCCTCTGTGCCTGCCTCAGACTTTTTTCACCCAAGTGCCAGCTTCACTAATTTGTTAAAATAGAGGTTTGAAAGTGTGTGACACAGATCCACAGTAACAGCGGCTGAAATCACAAGATAGAAGTGTTCTTCCCTGTAACATAACAACTCCGGCTGGAGTGGGGGCTCTTTCTCTGCAGGGTCCCTTCTGTCTTGTTGCCCCACCGTTTTTAGGTGATGCTCTCCTCCACCTGGTCCAAGATGCCTCACCATTATGCCTTGATACCAGTAAGAAAGAAAGTAGAGATGGGAGATGAGAGGGCATGTCCCTTCCCCTTAAGGCAAGAGCCAAAGGTTTCACAAATAATTTAAACTCATATCCCACTGGCCAGAATTAATCACATGCTCTTGTATAGCTGCAAGGAGATGACTAGGAAATGTAATCTTCATTCTGGGCAGCCTTATGCCCAGATAAAAATTCTGTCCTTACATAAAAAAGGGAGACTAGATATCGGTGGAAAGCCAGCAGTCTTGGCCTCTTCTCCTCCTCAAATTGTCCCCCTTCTTTAATTCACCCCAAAGGTCATTTGGCAATACCCCTCTCTGCTCAGAAGCATTCAATGGAGCCCCCATTGCCTGTAAGTAAACTCTCAGCCTCTAACATTGGTCTCTGTACCTTTTTGTTATTCTTTACCAACACTAACTCTGTTATTTTTCCACAAATAACATAGTGTTTGATGCCTGAGCGTCTTTGCAACATGCAAATAGATTTGACATTCTAAAGCAAGCTCAGAAGTCACGTCCATCAGGAAATCCTTATTAACTTCTCTCTTCCCTCTATCCAAGAGAATTAATTGGCCATTCCTGACAACCTTATACTTTGTATTTTTGCCCTTGATATACTACATAACCATTTATCTGTTTATATGTCTGTCTCCCCTTCTAGATTATGAGCACCATCAAATTAGCCTTTATATCTCCAAAACCCAGCAGAGCACTTGCCACAGAGCTGTTCAAGAACTGCTTCTTTATTTGTAATAGAAGGAGTGATAGAGTGATTACATTCCAGTCCTTGCTTAACACTTTTAACCTTTTATATGGGGTCTCCATTTAATAAAAACCACTATTGAGCATTTGTTTTGTTTGAGGTCCTGGGGTGAAGGACAGTCCTACTGTGGCCTTCTGCCTTTCTCTGGGACCCACAAATCAAGCCTGCCTCCAAGGGTGGAATGATGATTGTGGGCTGACTCCCTTCTCAGTAATGCCTGGAGATAAAACTCATGCCCTAGCAGACAGTGGCCTGCGGGAACATTCTGTTTCCTTTTGCCCCAAACATACGTCAATATTCACTGGCGACTTCTTGGCTAGGTAAGTGCATTGCATGGCACCTGACCCACCACTACTGCTGTATCTGTTCCTGAAGAGGAGAGGGTAGGATCCTTTGCCTACAGTTCACAAAACAGAAGGGTGCATGTAGATTTTCTCCCTGCATCAGCTGTGGGGCTAGACCTGCTGCCCATGGTGGACTGATGCCCCCTCTCGTGAAGCTGACCTTGCTTTGTTTCCTCTCTGTGTGAGTAAACATTATTTCATTTAATGCCTATGTGATTTGTGTCTTTCCTGGCAACTCTGACACCTGTATTAGAGTACATTGACATCTGTTTGCTATCATCCATATGGAGGTGGTAAGTAATGGAAATCTCTTCTCCAAAATAAGGTCTTACCATAGTTATCTAGAAACAATCCTGTGAGGTAGGCATTATTATTCACATTTTACAGATGAGAAATTGAGGCATAGAAAACCTAAGTAACCCATCCGATTTCTTTCTTAATTTTATTGATTGCAAGGAAAGTGGAGGGTGGAAGAGAGTAGAGTAGAGGGGTATACAGTACAGTATGCCAGAAAGTATATTGGACTGCAAGTTACTAAGCTCTTTGATTCTGCAGTTTATTAGCTTGAGTGACATGGATCATGTTACTGGGCCTCAGTTATCTATACATAATTGAAAGAATTGGCTCAGTGACCCATAAGTTTCATTCTATATCTAAAAATCAGTGACTTTCTTACTTTTCTAATCTAGCAAGTAGAAATATAACCCTCCTCCACACCAATATGCTGCATTTAAACAGCTGCGATGTGCTAAAAATGGACACCTTCTAAATGTTCAAACAGTACATGGTAGAGAATAGCCAATTTAGATTAAAAAACAAAACAAAACAAAACACAAAAACCCCACTCTGTTAAAGGGCTAACACTCAAGCGCTGATTCCCACTATATAAAATCTTCCCAGTACAGAGAATGTGAGATGGCATTGCTTTCGCTGCAGTTTTTAAAAGATTATATCCAATTATATTTAGCCACAAAATTAATCTTGGGTTCTGTGACTACTGCAATTGAAACGTAGGCATTAATTGTACCCTGGATTCTCTCTAAGACAGGGATCCACACGTGGGAAACTCAATACAACTCTCGTGTGTATGGACAAATTCCAAGCATGTGTTATCTTCATAGAGCTCTGGTGGGAGTCTCGAGAAGGTCTCAATAATATCACCCCACTTCCTCAACTGGATTCTGAAACAAAGGAAAACAGACAAAGTTGCTCAGCAGGTACAGATGAAAATTTCACCTTTATTGGTGTTAAAGAGGATATTGGAGAGTATGGCTTACATTGGTGGCTAAGACAGCTTCCTAATACTGGGTTCCAGAATTAGATAGAATTAGTCTCCCAGTCCTTCTGGAGTAGGATGAGCCTTTTCTTCAGCAAGTGCATGAGTTAAGCAAGCATGCTTAGTTTCTCCCATTGAACTCATCATGGTAAAGGCTGCTAGCCATCTCCCAATTCTATTCTACAGCAGCATGATCCCACTTTTTAGGGGCACAGTGGCTACCCAGAATAAAGACTACATATCCCAGTATAATCCTTGCAGCTAGGTATAGCCATGTGATAGTTTAGGCAGGTGGAAGTAAAGGGAAGTGTTGTGCTCAATTTCTACTTTTCCTCCTTTATGGCAAGAATGAGGAGCTGGAGTGGTCATTTTAAACAATGATATGGAAACTGCATTTTGAGGATGGCAGACAACAAATTACTAGAAGCCTGGGGCCCTGGAAACACCAGACTAGCTGTTTTAATTTGAAAGCTGATGGAATGCAATGTACCAGAAAGGGAATGGCTTTTAAAATGGGGAATTTATTAAGTTGCAATTTAATGTTCAGAGGCTGTGAAAATATCCAAATTAAAGCAAGCCTACAGAAATGTCCAATCTGAGGCATCCAGGGAAAGATACTTTGGTTCAAGAAGGCCAATGACGTTCAGGGTTTCTTTCTCAACTGGAAAGGCACAGGGCAACATCTACTAGCTTTCTCTCCAGGCTTTTTGCTTCCTGAAGCTCCCCCAGAGGTGTTTTCCTTCTTCATCTCTAAAGGTCTCTGGCTGCATGGACTCTGTGGCGTTTTCCAAAATGGTTCCCTCTTAAAGGGCTCCAGTAAACAACCCCACCTTGAGTGGGTGGAGACACAGCTACATGAAAACAATCAAAAAGCTCCCACTCAGCAATACTGAATGAGGATTAAAGGGCATGGCTTTTCTGGGATCCATACCAGATTCAAACCAGCACACTACCCCCTGGACAGCTTACATTGGACTTTATGTGAGTGAGAAAAGACTGTATACCTTGTTTAAGCCATATTGTTTTGGGTTTCCTGTCATCTAAGTCTGAGCCCAATTCTAACTGATAAACTTGCCAATCAGATCAATCATTCATCTTCTCAGGGGACTGAATGAGGGATGGAGTGTGACACTAATTGATGTTCTTCCACATGGAAGGGAACATTAGGAAGTAGGGAAGAAGAGGTCCCTTCTTGACAGGTTTACTCATTCCACGATTACTGCTATGTGCCAAGCACTGCTTTGAGCATTTTACAACCATCTATTTATTTAATCCTTATAATAATCCTGTGAGGTAGTTACTAGTACTATCCCCATTTCACAGAGGAGGAAACAGAGGCACAGAGAAACCATGTAACTTTCCTCAGGTCACTTTTCTTGGAAGCAGGTGGAGCTGGGGAATGCAAACCCAGTCAATATAGTCTGAGAGTTCGTGTTCCTCATCACTATACTAGGTGGGTTCTTTGGAGAGACAGGAACAGAGACAAACTCATGCTACCTCAAGTGAAGGAAGTTTGAATTTAGACGAGATGAAGAGGTCAGAAATGGAATATCTCAGGGCTTACCTTCTCAAGGCTCAGAGCCCTGGCATCTGATCATCTCTTCAGCAGACCCTAGAATATCACACCCCAATTATGATGGCTGAGTAACGCTCTGTCACTGCTCCTTGTGCCTCTGACCTCCTACTGCTCCCAACTAATGGCTGTTTCTACTGAAATTTCTTTCTGCCCACAAGAGATCTTCTTATACATGTTCTCCACTGTCTTGTGGCTTGTCCATTTTGCCTTTTTAAAAATGCATTCATTTCTGCCTACTCTGTCATCCATTGGCAATATCGTCCTCTCCATACAAAGGGTTGAAGAGGTCGACCAGTTATCCTCCACTATCAAGCACCCATTCAGTAAAGCTTTTGCACCATTTACTGTCTTTGAATGGCCTGTTCAGCCCTCAAGGTCAACACCAGTGCTGCAAGCTATGTATGCTACACCCTTTGGAGATTCTGTTATATAGTTCTTTGCTCAATTTCTTCTAGCAGGAGACATGACCACTGAGTTTGGGCATGCTGTCCCTGTTATCTTCTCTCTTTTATTCTTTCTCTTTCTACCCTATAAATGTGGGTGCATTAGAAAGGTGTCTGAATTGTTATCATAATATCCAAAGACATAAATGTGATGCTCAACGTTTGTACTTTCTTTTTTTGTATCTCATCAAAATAAAATGCAATGGGCTTTGGATATACATCCAAAGATATCTTCCAACTCTCACACCTATGCTCCATCTAGTCCAACCCTAGCACCAGGCCTATTCATAGGCTGCTGGACAAAACTATCAGTGGTGAGTTTTGGGTCACTGACCACACTGGTTCAATTTGCTGTGAGCAAAGTAGATGGCTACAAAGATCAAAGTATGGGGACTGTAGGTCTAGTTGCCATTCCAAGCTCATAGACTCTGGTGTATAAGAAAGATAGAAGAATAGAAGAATGGGAAACATACCTGGTAAGGTTTGGCATGGGGAAAGATGGGTGGATTCACTGAAGGTTTTATAGGTTGAATAGAATTTTTGTATATCCACTGATTTCTAAACTCTTCTTAAGTATTTTAAAATTGAATTAGCAGACAGCTTATTGTATTGGAAAAGAGCACTGGACTGAGAGTTCTAATCCAAGCTCTCTGCCCAAGAAAGAGAGCAGATCTCAGACTTTATTTTCTTTTCTCCTTCTCTTTTATTTATATCACAGGTATACAAAAATGGATTAACTGTAATTCTTCATTGATAACATTTTCTTACTATTAATTTATGAGTGGCTTGATTTATTTAGTTACTTATTAGCAACTTAAATGATACTGTGATCCACATTTTAAAACAAAAGTTAGTATTTTGACGATAATATGCATCTACCTTT
>PVIY010007508.1:59682-81849 GCA_004026745.1 Myrmecophaga tridactyla | reverse complement strand
TAGCACACACTGAAAATCCCATTCAAAGAGTGAATGCTTGCAATTTCCACTACAACAGAGGGCTGCTTCTGTTGGGAATTGCAGTAGGGTTATTGCTGAGAATCTGTCCACTGCAACTTCAAGTGTCATCTATAACACCTAATAAGAAGTTTCTTGATGATTTCAATACCAAGAAAGTCTTTGCTTCACCCGAGAAATCTCTTATAAATAAAGATAAATAAGTAATTAACACTATTTCTCTTTTTAGGGAAAATGCAAACAAAATTATGATTCCACAATATCAACTATGGAGAAAATTATGGCATATTTATCTGTATTTTACCACCTCCTGTTCTAAGTTGTATTTTCTCTGCCTAATGATCTTTTTTTTTTTGCCTAATGATCTTTTGATATATGTTCTAGTTTGCTAACTGCTGGAATACAATATACCAGAAACAGAATGGCTTTTAAAAAGGGAAATTTAATAAGTTACTAGTTTACAGTTCTAAGGCCGAGAAAACGTCCCAATAAAAACAAGTCTATAGAAATGTCCAATCACAGGCATCCAGGGAAAGATACCTTGGTTCAAGAAGGCCGATGAAGTTCAGGGTTCCTCTCTCATCTTAAAGGGCACATGGCAAACATGATGTCATCTGCTAGCTTCTCCCGGCTTCCTGTTTCATGAAGCTTCCTGGGAGGCGTTTTTCTTCTTCATCTCCAACGGTCACTGGCTGGTGGACTCTGCTTCTCATGGCTATGTCATTCTGCTCTGCTCTCTCTGATCTCTCATTCTCCAAAATGTTTCCTCTTTTATAGGACTCCAGAAACTTATCAAAAACTTCTCCAAATTGATGGAGACATGTCATCACCTAATCCAGTTTAACAACCACTCTTGATTAAATCACATCTCCATGGAGATGATCTGATTACAGTTTCAAACATACAGTATTGAATAGGGATTATTCTGCCTTTATGAAATGGGATTTTGATTAAAACAAGGTTTTTCTAGGGTCCATATATCCTTTCAAACCAGCACAATATATATGTTTTTTAAAAATCTTTGCGGGACACCTCCTATCTTCCATGACAGAGAATAAATGAATAAGACCCGCAGTTCTTGAAATTTTCCCTAGATTACCATTTTTACCCCTGGGTATATAGTCTTTATCTGATTACAATGTGTTTATTTTTAAAGCACAGTTGTAATTCTTTTTTCTTTGCTCCAGGGTAAATATGTAGTCTGTTTTGATCCTCTTGATGGTTCTTCCAACATCGATTGCCTTGTGTCTATTGGAACCATTTTTGGCATCTACAGAAAGGTAAAATGTAATGTATCAAGTACCTGTTTTGAAAGAAAAGTGAAGCTTGAGTATTCAGAATGTGTATCATGAAATTCTGTGAGGTTTGAAATAGATTTATATCTCTAGTTCTCAATTTTCCAGCATTAATTGTACAGTGAAGGCCCATTAATTTATTAAAAGAAAATACAGTATAAAATGGGTGGGAGGAGAAGGATAATTCACTCATTTAACTATATTTTGATTGCTTTTATGATAAAAAATGATTTCGTTAAAAGCACATCATAGGGTAGTCATTGCCATGATACTGTCTGAATTGAAAATTGTGTGACTATGAGAACTGTTGAGATTGTTTATGTCAGAATTGTTCTTTACCCCAAATCAGGAGAGGTTGGCAAACTATGACCTATGGGGCAAATTCAGTCCACTGCCTGATTTGGTGCAGCCTGTGAGCAAAGAAAAACCATTTTGAATTGTTTAATTGTTGGAAAAAATCTAAATGGGAATAATATTTCATGACCTATGAAAATTATATGAAATTTAAATTTCAGTGATCAGAAACAAGGATTGCTTGCATATGGTCACGTGCATTTAAGTTTTGCCTGTCACAGATTTCACACTACAATGGCAGCTCTGGGTAGTTGTGATAGAAACTATATGACCCATCAAACCAAAATATTTACTCTCTGTCCATTTACAGAAGAAATCTGTTGACCCCTGCTCTGAGTGCTGGAGAGCACAGGGATTCAGGATGCAATGTCCTGAGTCTTCTATTTGTATGACCTGAGCACAGCACACTTCCTCAAGTCTCTTTCTTTTTTCCCTTTAAATGTGGTGTGTGGGCGTGAGTGTGGGTGTAGGTGTGTAAAAGAGAGATAGGAAGAGAGCAAGCTCTCAAGTACATAGACCTGTGGAATGATGGAAGATGGAATGAAGCTCTGTAGCCCAACAAGAAACTTTATCAAATTTAAAATGTCATTTTGGTTCCAGCCCTTCTTGCTTATTTTAGAAATAAAACTTCCTAGTAGAATTGAGGCCGAACTCCTGTTTTGTCAAAGGAAAAACTGTAAGGTCATTCGGTTTGTAATGTTTCCTTTTTGCTAGAGCTTTTTTTTTTTTTAATATTTTTATTGACAAAACAACATACAAACACAAACATTCTTTTTTTTTCTTTTAAAAATATTTTCATTATAAACAATGAACAAACGTACAAACATTCCTGACATACAAACATTTTTGACATGGTTACAATCAGTGGCTCACAATATCATTACATAGTTGTATATTCATCACTGTGATCATTTTTTTGAACATTTGCATCACTCCAGAAAAAGAAAAAGAAAAAACTCATACCTACCATACCCCTTACCTCTCCCTCTCATTGACCACTAGTATTTCCATCGACCCAATTTATTTTAACCTTTGTTCCCCCATTATTTATTTTTTTATCCATGTTTTTTACTCATCTGCCTATATCCAAGATAAAGGGAACATCAGACACAAGGTTTTCACAATCACACAGTCACATTGTAAATGTTGTGTTTTTTATACAATCATCTTCAAGAAACAAGGCTACTGGAACACAGCTCTACAGTTTCAGGTACTTCCCTTTAGCCACTCAAATACACCATAAACTGAAAAGGGATATTGATATAATGTGTAAGAATAACCTCCAGGATAACCTCTCGACTCTGTTTGAAATCGCTCAGCCACTGACACTTTGTCTTATTTCTCTCTTCCCCTTTTCAGTCGAGACTGTTTTCTCAATCCCTTGATGCCAAGTCTCAGCTCATTCTAGGATTTCTGTCCCATGCTGCCAGGAAGGTCCACACTCCTGGGAGTCATGTCCCATGTAGACAGGGGGAGGGCAGTGAGTTCCCTTGCCATGTTGGCTGAGAATTGCTGGGGCTTTTAAGTGCCTAGACAGAGGAAGATGGAAATAAAGAATTACCTAATTAGGAGCCGCTCAGATGCCTGGCTAGTGGGGGGTCTGGGGTGAGAGGGGTATCAAGTCACAGGGGGGCATGTGACCTAAAGCAGATTCTGAGGACCCACCCTTGGAGATTTCTGACTTATTAAGTCTAGGTGGGTCCCTGGAATCTGTATTTTAACAAGTATCCGAGATGATGCTAAAGCCGGTGACTTATGGACTGAATTTGCCCCATAGCTCATAGTTTGCCAATCCCTCCTGATGTGGAGTATTTAAAGAACAATTCTGACATAAATAATCTCAACAGTTCTCATAGTCACACCATTTTCAATTCAGACAGTTTCATGGCAATAACTACCCTATGATGCGCTTTTAAAGAAATCATTTTTTATCATAAAATGATAAAAACGGTAATAGGAAGAAGTTACCTGGAATGTTTCTGCAGGGAAGACATATATCTCCGGTTTCGTTATACAGATGTCCTTTCTTACTCTTGAAGCTCCTGGGAATCGGTGATTGGGGAAGGAAGGAAGGAAGGAAAAGTGGAGGCGGGGAGACTTGCCCATCTTCGTTTCTGTTTAAATTCAAGCAGAGAGTAATCAAGCTGAAAGAATTGTTTGAGGGCTGTTTTGAGGCTTGCAAAAGCCAATCAGCGTTAATAAAGAAGACACTTTGTAGTGAAGGGTCATTGATTAGGAGCCACATCCTTAAAATGTGCCCTTCCCTAGTTGTAGGTAAACTGTGGGTCATACAACCAAGTGGGCTGTAAAATTAATGTAGTGGGTTGCACCCAGCTTTCTTTTTTTAATTAAAAATAATGATAACAATAGATAAAAGATTACAATTCATTTCATGTTCTAAGTGTAAGTGTTTTGTTAAAATTTTTGTAGTTCATGTGTATTGGTACTGGTTTGCAACATCAAATGTTTTTCTTACTGTGAGTCATGTTCAAAAAATTTGAAAGCAACGGCCCTACCCTCTAATGCCTCTGGGGAGAGATCCTAAGATTCTACATTTCTGAGAATTTCTTGGATGCATAAATGACGCAGACCATGCTTTTCAGTGGGTGTGTGCTGCAGTTGGCAAGAGCTCAGGAAATTGATTTCTGCACCAGACTTGCTGCCCTGGGCCCAGTGCTAATTGGGTTAAATAAGGATGGAGTAGGCAGGTGGAAGACAATGATGTCCCTAATAAGATGAAATTAGCAGGCACTGGCAAGAGGGCATGCTCTTTTTTGGAAGCAATAATGGAGAAATAAGGGAATATCAGATTACGAAAATTGGAGGAGGATCCTGATTGGAAAGAAGGATCCAGGGGCAGGAAATTTGGTTTCTGGTGGGAAGGCTGCCCCGGAAATAGAATCAAGACATGCCTGATGTGCAGAATCCGGCCCCCTTGGAGAGATGAAATGCTTCATCAGGAGAGCACCTCGCTACGCCTTAGCCTTGGCTTGACTGGAAAGAGGAGTCACAAAACAAAGCAAAGCAAAATGAGGCTTGTTTCTTTCTTGCTCTAGACTTCAACGGGCGAGCCCTCGGAGAAGGACGCTCTGCAGCCAGGCCGGAACCTGGTGGCGGCCGGCTATGCTCTGTATGGCAGTGCTACCATGTTGGTGCTTGCCATGGACTATGGCGTCAACTGCTTCATGTTGGATCCGGTGAGAGGTCTTGGGGAAGGTTGGGTGGGCCCGTGAGTGTGTGCGGGTGTGAGTGAAAGCACGTGTGCATGCGTGGGGAGTTGGGTAGAGGTGGGAAATGAGGTCCATGGAGGGACAGAGATGATGGGGCAGGGTAGGAAGAAAGAGGGACAATGTATAGGTCATGAGGAGATGGTCAAGGTGAGAAAGAGTATCCGTCCAAAACACAAGAGAGTCTTTGCTCCGAGATGGACTCTTTAGAACGGTTGTCGCTCACATGCCTGCAGAGGCCAGGTGGGTGGGATAAGTGAGCCAAGGAAAGGCCTTTGGGCAGATATAAGGTCATATACATGGCTGAGGAGGTCCAGGGGCCATGGTGGGGCCTCTGGGGAACAGACAGGGTCCAGCGAGTGGTAATGTTTGGGAGAGGGGGCCCAGTTTGGCCAGGGCCCCCAGTGTTTCAAGAAACCCTGAATTTTGAAAAACACAATATTTCTAGATTTAGAAATGCCATGTTAGCCACCTGACACACATTTTTTGGACCAGACAGGGCCTCTGGATTATCTGCTTGCCACCCCTATTTAGACTGCTTCTACTTCTTAATGTCTATTTTTTTTTATCAAGAGGCTATTTTTCTGGGTCGAACAAGTGTTCCAAATGAAGCAACAAGCTGCACTATTTCTTCATGAATAGCTACCAGATTTATTTGGTGTCATGTATATGCACACAAACCTTCGGTTGATGCTTGGAGATTTGATACTATAGAGCTCAATTAAAAGAAAATAATAAAGGAAATAAAAGATAATTTCCTATTCCACCTTATAGAGGAAAAAATACCGTACTACTGAGAGGACCCCAGGTGCCATGAAAAAAATATTTATTAACAGTTTTAATTTGTGGATCACTTCTTCTGCATGAGTTATTCATTGAAATGATGATTTCAACAGAGCAGATAAAATGGGAGGGGGGAGAGGATTGCTTTAACATTTGGTGTGAGTTTTTAGCTTCTAAGCCCAGCACTAAAACACACGCACCAAGGAATAGTGCTCAGGACATCAGCAAGTTGATTATTTGTTGGGTCCAGTGCCCCAATGGGAAAAGAATTGGGTTCATAAACTCATTTTAGTTTGAGAAAGGTCCTCATACGACATTAGGGGAACACTGTATTCTTACAGAGCTTTTTGATGGCAAACTGAACACCAGGTATAAACAGTCACCTAGAATCCTCTGTGAGTGACAGGAGAGCTGCACAGGCTCGTGGGCGGCAGGCAGGATCTATCAGCCCATGAGCCACCTCTGTCCCACATACTCTTACATAATTGGACTTTCACGTTCTTGCAAGTACGGGCGCTTAATAAATAAGCAAGGTAGGCTATTGGCACCGGTGAAAGCCCCCAAATGAGGCGATCTCACAAGAAAATAGGGGCAGAACCAGGGCAAAGTGCAATCTGCATTGCAGGTGCAATTTCAGAAATCATCAATGTTGGTGGATTTATTGCCTCTCCAGGCATTTATTGCTTCCCCAGACATTCTTCCCGTGACTTCTCTGTTACCTTTGAACTGATGGACATGTAAAATCTCTTCTGGACAAAATAAATCTCTTCTGGTTTCCAGGTGCAGACAGGCATCTCCAGGAGTACGTTCCTGTGTATGTGATAATCTTTTGCCCTCCTCAGACCAGTACCCACTAAATGTTTGGAAGAAAAACACAGGCCTGCTGTCACATTCTCCCATGGGCTGTCATCTCTCAATTCGATTTAAACTATTCTGCTGGCTGATTCCTTCCGGGAGGAGCCTCCTACCCAGGAGATACTAAGTGCTTTCTCTTCCTTTTGGCTTACAGCAAGGACAGGTTGATGGTTTCTGCTAAAACAACCACAACAGCTATATTTGCATTTCTAGGCTGTAGCTTTAGTTTGTCTTTGAGTACAAGAGCCTTCCCTCCTCTGCATCTTGCGTGCTTTGGCCAGTTTCCTGGGACAGTGTCTGCCAGGCATGGCTTCTCTAGCTCTGTATGCACAGTGTGGGATGCCAGCATTTTCTAAACCATTGTGCAAAGGCATTTATTCTGCTCTCCTGATTATAAAAGATTATTTCTACATATTTGTGGTCAAAATTTTTGGAATTATGAAAAAGCATAAAAGAAAAAAAAAAGGATCACTCACAAGGTTACCTTTCAATGATCCCCATAATTCTAGTCTCTTTTCCTCTACCCCTGCCTTCTCTCCCTCCCTCCCTCCTCCTCCCACTTTTTTCCCCTTTCCCTCCCTCCTCCTGGCCTCTTTTGCTTTCCCTCCTGCCTCCCTCTCTTCCTTCCAATTTCAACACAGTTCATATTGGCAGGAGCCAGTCTTTGTAGTGGGATTAAATGGGTGGAGTGGGATGTGCCAATGGGGCTTCCCTGCTCTTAACTCTTGCATCAGTGAAGCTACCCCACCCCACCCCTCTCAACCAGGAGAGCTGCAACCAACCCCCCCCCCTTTTTTTCAAACAGAGAAAGAGTTTATTACTATGTGCGTAGTAGGAGAGCAGACAGCCTAATGTCCCAAAATCTGTCTCCCCAAACTGCAGTAATTCCAACAGTTTTATTAAAGAAAAGATGAGCAGGGTTTAGGATAATGAGCACAGTGGCCCCAGATGATATAATTAGATGTGATCTGATTATTGAGCGTGCGCAGATTGATTACACGCTTAGTCACAGAATGTATGAAAGAAAATGGCGGAATGAGGTCTAGGAGACTTGTAGGTTAAAGTCTAAGCTACTGCGCATGTCAGATGGGCCCACTTAGGTTAAATCTGGTCTCAGTCATCAAGATAATTTGGGACTTGGGGTGGGTTAGTTCCAGGCGGACCCAAACCCTTTATTAACAAACATTAGGGGCTGTCTTTAGTTGATTACAGGACTCTAAAGTTGAAAAACTGGATAACTAAGTACAGATGAAGGTTAGTCACGAGGCTTTTACAATCACAGGGGCAGAAGATAAGGACTGTGCAACCATTATCAGAGATCAAGGCAGCTGGATTACAATTCAGAGATTTCAGGAATTTCCCTGTCTACTCCAATATGCCAGAAAGCAAAAAGGAATATTTATATAAATGATTCACTAATCAAAATCATCCCTTAAATCCTGATTACTCTGTTACAATTCCTCCCTCTCATTTGATAATTATCTCTCAACCTTGAAGAATATCTGGGTAATGATTCTTCTAACTGCTTCAAAGCTGAAAAGGGGCATTGGTATTCAGGGACAAAAGGATGAACCCATGAAACCAGTTGTGATTCTTGGAGAGCTCAGTATCTCTGGGTTTCAGAGCTTCTCTGGCATTGGAACAATCTGGAGGTTTCAAGTCTGAAAAACAAACCTAATAAGTAAAATTTTATAGAGCACAGGCTGTCTTTCAGGGTTTTCGGGAACACTGTTGGTTGCAGTTTGCCCTATTGGGGCAATTTGGAATATCCGGCTGAAACTTGCATAGGAGTAACCTCCAGAAGGACCTCTTGACTTGATTTGAAATCCCTTAGCCATTGATACTCTCCCCCTTTTGTGCAACCACCCCTTTTTAACCATCCTTGGTCCAGAGCAAAAGGTGTTATATGACATTTTCCCCCAAAATTCAAATCCCCTTTGAAGCATGTGAAGCCTAAAAGCTTAAGCTTAGCGCTTGGGGTTGGGAGAGGGTGAGGTCTGTGTGTGGAAGACACCAGCTCATTAGAGAGAAACATTGCACATCTGTGAGAAAAGGCATCGGCAGTTATATATGATGTAAAACAAAATTCAGTGCTCCACTTTTTTTCTATAGCAACATACAAACAGAAATCTCTTTTTCATCAAGATAGAAAAGTTGAGAAAAGCTTGGAGCTCTTTGGTTTAACTGAGAAACCATAGGCTTTGGTTGCCCATCTGCTGGTGTCCTACCTCCCAGCTGCACCAGCTTTTTGTCTGTGAACATGTACACACACCCTGCATTGCTTTGAACACATGATTCTTATTCTCCTCCAGATTTCATGGTTGTTTGTTTTACATATTTCTATCTTGTACCCTTCATTTCTACCCTTCTTCCTTCCCTCCTTCCATCCGTTAAAATGCCCTATGCTTCACTTATTCATCCCCACCTCCCCTGACCCCCATCCCCCAACCTCTGGCAGCCACTGATCTCTTTATTGTCTCTACAGTTCTGTCTTTTTCGGACATGATAATACTTTTCAAAAAGAATAATTTATTGTAGAATATATATACAACTTAAAATTTCCCATTTTAGCCACTTTCAAGTATACAATTAAGTGGCATTAATTGCACTTAAAATATTGTGCTTCCATCAACAATGACCATTACCCCAATTTTTCTGTTCAAACAGAAACTGCATCCGTTAAGCAATAACTTTCCATTCCCCTCAACCTGGCTCCTGGTGACCTGTAATCAACCATCTGTCTCTATGAGTTTGCTTCTTCTGACTCGTTCATATATACAAAGTCATACAATATTTGCCTTCTTATGCTTGACTTATTTCAGTCAACATGATGTCTTCAAGATTTGTCCATGTTCTAGCATGCATCATAACTTCATTCCTTTTTAGTGGCTGAATAATATTCCATTGCGTGGGGTGGTGCAATGGTAGCTCAGTGGCAAGAATTCTCGCCTGCCGAACTGGAGACACAGGTTCTAGTTCCAGAGCCTGCCCATGCCCCCCAAAAAACACACACATATATATATTCCATTGCATGTGTATAGTACATTTTGTTTACCCATTCATCTGCTGATGGATACTTGCTGCTGTGAATAATGTGGCCATGAATATTGCATACAAGTATCTGTTCAAATCTTTGTTTTCAATTCTCCACATACACACCACAGCCCACTCCCCATCTTACACCTAAATGTAGCTCCCTGCCAGGTATGGAGAAAACTGCTCATCATCTACCATTCCTTCCTTGTTTCAAAGGCCATTGGAGAGTTCATTTTGGTGGACAAGGACGTGAAGATCAAAAAGAAAGGAAACATCTACAGTCTGAATGAGGGCTACGCCAGAGACTTTGACCCTGCCGTCACTGAGTATATCCAGAGAAAGAAGTTTCCCCCAGTAAGTTAGGGGTGGTGGTGGAGGCTTCTCTCAGACTCGTGGTGGTTCAGTGTCTAGGCACCTGGCTGCTCCCGGGGTGGGAGGGCAGATGTCCCCTGAGAGCATCAAGAAAGGCCTCAGAGCACCTTTGGGATTCGTAAGTTATGTAGAAATTGGTGGATTCATGATTTGCCCTGGAGATGATGGGAGGCAAGAATAGAAGTGGATGTGATTTCACATCTACACTGACTCCAGGGTTAAGAGCTCAGCTAGGAACCAGGAACTGGAATTCCTACTCAGCAAGGTCAAAATCAGAGTGTCCTTTACCCCCTTTCTATGGGCAGAAGAAAATCAAGATAATAAAGTCAACCAGATGAATGAGTTTATGACAATAAGACATGTTCACTTCTGTGGTCCATGGTCCCAGATGGTACGAAATGTGGTTCTCACCCTCCTAGCCCATCCCCCTCTGATGAATTTCCACCTGTCTTCCAAAGATGTGTCTCACATGTCCATCTTAATTTTCTCCCTAAAGAGTTTATAAGAGACAACTTGTAGAACTGGTTCAAAATAGGAATATCTGATTCTGACAGATGCTTGCTTAAATGCCATTGATAGCTGCTTATTTCCTGAGGGTGAAGCCCAATTGTTAGCAAGGCATTCAGGCCCTTCAAAGCTGACCCCGGGCTATCACTCCTGCTTTGCAGTCTCTCCTTTCACCACCACCTGGATCCCCCAGCTCCCCCTCCACCCGCAGACTCCAGTTCCTTCAGTCTCCTGCACCAGTGTAGGGAGTATTTGCCTCTCAGCATGGCCAGTATAGGGAGTATTTGCCTCTCAGCATGGCTCAGCCTTGACCTGTGCTGTTCCTTCTGCTGTGAAATGCACACTCCATCCCTGCCCAGCTTTTAGCACTGCAAAATCCTTCTTGACCTTGAAGCTTCTGCTGAATGAAACCATTTTTGTGGTATTAATCAGAGTCAACCACATGCTCCTTGGGACATCCGGGCATAATTTGACCTCATCACAAGATGCGTTAGAGCCTGTTGACCCTCTTCTGCTTCTTGGGAGCAGGATTTTCAGCACATTATTTAAGTCCAGCCCCACACTCACAACTTTGTGTGCGCTTGATGAATGAATGTTGACTCAAATAAGCAGGAGGTACACAAAGAGAACTTCCTTTTCTGTATTTTCTGCAACACTATTTATTTCGTGTTGTAACCTTGCAGGATAATTCATCCCCCTATGGGTCCCGGTACGTGGGCTCCATGGTGGCCGATGTTCACCGCACGCTGGTGTACGGAGGGATTTTCATGTACCCAGCCAACAAGAAGAGCCCCAAAGGAAAGGTAAACACGTCCCCCTGAAAATCGATCAAAAAGCAGTGGATTTAATTTTCAGCTTGGACAATCTGACTTAGGAAAGAAAACAAGTTTGTGATAGCTGTTCTGCTTTCCAGTAGGTTGCTAAGGATGTCTCTAGATTTAAGGTTGTGCTGGTGAAATGCAGGAGGTATCAGCTCCCTTCCATTACCATGGCAAAAGATAACTAATGATGTTATTGCTAGGAAAGGAAATCAAAGTGCTTAGGCTTCCAGTGGGGGCATGGCTTGGCTTGGGTGAAATGAATTCTATTCATAAAGTAAGTCAGTATCATTACCAAGGCAGCAAATATGTATTCCAAATAGCGGTTTTCTTTGACGGCTTTCAAAATAGGTTAAATGGAAATAACTAATGAGCCGACATTTGCTGCTTGGAAATGATACCTTTACAGGGAAGGAAAGACTCTGTGGGAAACCAAGGCTTCCAGCAAAGCTTTCACCACTACCTGTACTGGTCCAATATCCATGGTGTTCCTAGCAAGCCATGGCGAAGAGATCCCCTATTTTTCTTCTACACGGATAGAAGTGCTTCGTTCCAAAGAATCACTCTCTTTCTCTTTCCAATGGAAAGATTGTCTTCTTTTTAAAATGTGAGAGAAGAAATAGGAACAACAAATCCCTTTAAGATAATTAGAGATTATTGATATTTCGGACATATCCAAGTCTCTTTATAGCATGATCTGTTCAGTTCACTGAAAGTATTTTTATGTACTAAAAATATCACTCTTTCCAGAGCTACCTCGGGTATCCCAACCTATATGATTAGTGTTTTCTCTAAAGCCTAAAAAAAAAAGTTTTTCCTTGGCCCAAATATCGGGGTTCCTCCTCTTTCAATTTTACAAATCTGGCCAACACACCTGTCTAGAAATAGAGTTAGGAAACACCTACAAAGAGCTGTCTGCTCGGTAGGCAGACTGCATGAAAAAGCATGCGATAAAAAAGTTTATAAAAGTAAATTCCATGATGTGTAACATACTAAAACCCACCCCCAAGCCTTAGGAGAATTGTAAAAGGAATACAGACAGAGTTGCAAATAATATTATAGTGTTTGGAGGAGTCAGTCTGCTTTCCAGATGCCTGCAGCCAGACACTACCATGGATTTTTTTTTTTTTATACTTCTAGAATAGGCAAAGCTCCATCCAAAACATAAACAGAATCACTCATGAAGTCCAGTTTCCATGCTATAAAGAGAAGGGAACCATCAGTTCTGCCAAAATGGCATTCAGCCCCTGAATTCAGGGGTCTGTCTCACATTTGCATCAGATGTGCTGGCTCTGGCTTGATGAGTATTAAGTTAACCAATTGGTCTTAAATGCAACCTTGAATGGAACTTTGGGGTCACCGAGAAGTAGAGCTGATAGACCCCCTCACCAGCTCTGCCTCCTCTCTGGGTCATACCTTCTGATGTGAGGAGATTGCTCTTGGGTCTTGCTTTCCAGCTGAGACTTCTGTACGAGTGCAACCCCATGGCCTACATCATGGAGAAGGCAGGGGGCTTGGCTACCACCGGGAAGGAAGCCATATTGGACATCATTCCCACTGATATTCACCAGAGGGCGCCAATCATATTGGGCTCCCCTGAAGATGTGAAGGAGTTCCTGGAAATATATCAGAAGCACGCTGCCAAATGAAGGGCTGGCCTTGCCCATGCCAAAAAGAATTGCCTTCTATCTGGACCAAAGCTAATACTGCACTACCCATTCTTACTCTGTGTTCCCAGACAGCAGAAATAAAAAGCATGGCTATTTTTGCTAACAAACACTGTGTAATGCCTTTTATATATATTTTGATGGGGTAGGGGAGAAATAAATATGTTCTTTAAGAAAAAGCAAGTCTTCATTGCCTGTCTCAAATAATAATAATAGCTAATGCCTTTGACATAAGATAACTCATTTAATCTTCGTAGCAACATTATGAATTAGGTACTACTATTAACCCATTTTATAGATGAGGAAATGGAAGAGAGGTGAAATAAATTCCTGATAAATAATCTACCCAATAAGTGGTGAAGCTGGGATGTGAACCCAGGCAGTCTGTCAGCTCACATCTGACATCCTCCTCTTTTCCTGTGTGTTCATTGTAGGTCTGTTTGTGCAGAATTAACCTTTACCAGTGTATTTATGTCCTTCTAGAAATGGGAGAGTTCTTATAGGTGAATGGTAGTACCTGGGTATGGCCTCTTGGGTTCCCATATATGGGTCTAACTACCTGTGTCACACATGAAAGTTTTCGTTATTTTCTATAAAAACATAACACCCCATCGAACATATCACTGAAAGCCTAATTACCATGGTAATTAGGTACTATGGGAATGAAGGTTAATTACCATCAGGAAAAGGAGTCATCCTAAGAACAAGATTTAAGGGAATACAATTGGTTGAGAGCAAGCATGTTTTTCAATAAGTTCTCTCAATAAACAGTGTCCCCCTTAGCTAATCCTGGTTCTTTCTGGACCAGGATTCTAAGATGGTGGTAAGCTACATGAAGTGCTAAGAAACACCTGCAGCCTTTCTTGAGCTCTAGATTTTTTTAAACTATATTTTCTCACTTGTGAACTTCGAACAGATGTCTGTGCAGATCCTGATTGCTTCCCTCCAAACACTCCCCATTAATTCCATATTTTTCTAACGGGAAACTTAATTCATTTGACCTTACGCATTGAATCTGCATTTGTCCATCTACTGGATCAAAAGCCAACGTTTCCCACTCTCCAGCTATGGCCGACCCTCTCAGGAATGTCCCCCAACTTACAAAGCACCTTTGGATTTTTCATCTTGTAATTCAGTTGGCTTTTGGATCTCAAAACACCAAGGCAGATGCAGGGGTCTGACAGCCCTGTAGAAAGCTCTAAGGGAAATGGTTTAGCTCCTCCTACCTGCCATGATGAAACCAAGCACAATAACAAATGGTCCTTTTCTTTTGCTTTTGATTGTATGTGCTATATGGTGTCTCTTGATTGAGCTAGAGGTTTCAACTGGGAGTTTTCAAAGGGTACTTGTTTGAATGCTGTTGCTGAAGTATCCAGTCTTTCTTTCCCTGAGAAAGTACGACAGACACAGAGAAATGGCTCAGAGGGATTTTCCTCTGCTGAGTCTTGGAATCTCAAAGTTGGATCTGACCTTGGCATTCTGAGGGGTGAAGGTGAAGGTCCTGTGCTTGCTGAGGGCGTCACAAATGATCAGGCAGGAGCTCAGTTCCGCTGGACCTCAGGCTCCCCGATGTCACACTCTCTAAAACGGGGATTCTTCCTACTCCTGATCAAACATAAAGTTCCCTTTACGAGAGAAAACATTCCTCCCTTCCCCCAACCACTAATATTTGACTTCTAGGGAATATTTTCTATTCCTCTTAACAGTATTAACAGGATTTGTTATGAGGCCACCCATTTTTCCACCTACAGATCTCATTTTTGTTTGAAGAGGTGGTGGTACAAGGGCAGTTCAGTGGTAGAATTCTCACCTGCCACGCTGGAGACCTGGGTTCGATTCCTGGCAATGCACTTCCCAAAAAAACAAAACCAGTAAAACAAACAAACAAAAAATTCAACAAATGGTCATGCAATAACAGGATATTCACATGGAAAAAGAGTGAAATGTGACCCCCACCATACAGCATACAAAATAATAATGATGATGATGATGATGATGATGATTGGTCTTAAGCCTAAATTCTAAATGTTTTTAAATGCAGGAGTTTCTCCACAATGATGCACTTGGCTGCTGTGAGTCCTTGCCAAGAGCTAAGAAAGACTTCTACAGGATTCCACTTTAACTAGAAAGATCTTTCTGCACTGACTTTGCCTATGGGATGGGTTTAGACCTGGTTTATGCCATTGGGCATTTGAGAGAACAGCCAATGACCAGAATGGGGGGTTGGGAGGGAGGTGGGTGGAAGCTCCATTGAGCATCATTAATTTTCAAAGTCTCCTGAGTGGCTCTGGACTGGTCCCTCAGTCCAGAATTGGGAATAATTTAAAGATGTCTATAGCAGGTTGGGTAGCTGTATCCCTAAAAGATGTGTCCACGTCTAATACCTGAAATCTGTGAACATGACCTCTGTTCTAGTGTGCTAGCTGCCAGAATGCAATATACCAGAAACAGAATGGCTTTTAAAAAGGGGAATTTAATAAACTGCTAGTTCTAAATTCTAAATCTACAGTTCTAAGGCTGAGAAAATGTCCCAATTGAAACAAGTCTATAGAAATGTCCAGTCAAAGGCATCCAGGGAAAGACACCTTGGTTCAAGGAGGCCAATGAAGTTCACGGTTTCTTTCTCAAGTGGAAGGGCACATGGTGAACACAGTCAGAGTTTCTCTCTCAGCTGGAAGGGCACACGGTGAATACGGCGTCATCTGCTAGCTTTCTCTCCTGGCTTCTGGTTTCATTAAGCTCCCCGGGAGGCGTTTTCCTTCTTCATCTCCAAAGGTCACTGGCTTGTGGACTCTCTGCTTTGTGGTGCTACTCTCTCTGAATCTCTTTCATTCTCCAAAATGTTTCCTCTTTTATAGGACTCCAGTAAACCAATCAAGACCCACCCAAATGGGTGGAGACATGTCATCACCTAATCTAGCTTATCAACCACTCTCGACTAAATCACATATCCAGGGAGATGATCTGATTAGTTTCAAACATACAGTATTGAATAAAGATTATTCTACCTTTATGAAATGGGATTTTGATTAAAACATGGCTTTTCTAGGGGGGCATACATCCTTTCAAACCAGCACCTTATTTCAAAAAAGGGTCTTTGCAAATGTAATTCAGTTAAGGATCTTAAGATGACATCATCTTGAATTACCCAACAGGGCCCTAAGTCCAATGACAGGTGTCTTTATAAGAGATACACAGAGGAGAAGGCAGTGTAACAATGGAGACTAGGAATGCCAATGCTACCTGAAGCTGGAAGAGGCAAGGAAGGCTTCTCCTGCAGCAACCCTAGGAAACAAATACATTGTCCTTCCTAAAGTTGTGCTTTTGTATGTATTCTCTCTAATCAAATATTCCAAGGGCTATAAACCAGGATCCCTCGTGCAATGGAGCCAGAGAATATCTCTTCCTTCACTATGACCATCCCCAGCCAAATGGTATGAGGCACATAGAGGAGGTTGACAACACGATTCTGGGAATTTGAAGGATTAAACTCTGTCCTTTCTATCAGATGCATCTTTGGGGTTTCCTGAAATGCCAAGGTTCTGGACTCACGTTGGGTGGGAGCGCTCCCTGTAACATTACAAGCTGAGGTGGGGCCGTGTGGTGGTGGACATGAACATGGCACTTCCTCCTGTAAGCTGCAGAGAAGGCAACAGTAACTGACTTCGAAGTTAAGTCCCAACACCTGAGATCAAGTCCAACTTCTACCACTGACCGGTTGTTTAAGCATGGTAGAGGCCAGCTAAATGATCGCCAAAACAGTTTTATCTTCCTGGACTCAGGAAAATGACATTTCCTAGGCTTCCTTGCATTTAAGCAAGGGCTGCGTGCCTGGGTTTTGGCCCAGTGGGATGTGGGTAGAACGATGTGTACTACTTTTAGGTTAGTCACCCAACACACAACCTTCCGTGCTCTCTCCTCCCTTCCATGCCAACCTGTGAAGTTACACATTTTATATGGCACTGTCACAACCTGGTAGGAGCCTGGATGCCCGAGTCACTGCCCTCTCTGCATCAATCAGACTGTGATGTGAAAGAGAAACAAAACTTTGTTGTACTAATCAACTGGGATTTGGGCCCTATTTGTTAGTTACTGCAGCATAACCTAGGCTATCCAAAGACTGAGCTTCAGGAAGTTTCCTACCTTCTCATTTGCCTCAACGTCTTCATTTGCAAAATGGTCATCGTAATACTTAAAGCTTACCTGTTAGTGTCAAGGCATGTTGATTGTAAGTAATAGAAATCCACTCCTTCTGGCTCCATCAGAAAAGGAATTTGTGAGAAAGCTTCAGTAGGGTCTCATGAAACCCAGCGCCCATGGCAGAGGACAGTTACCCGGCCCTGAGGATGCATGCCTCCTAGTTCTAGCCTCCTTATCCAATTCACTAGTGTCTTTGTGTCTCAAATTAAGTCCCAGGAGTTGGCTCAGCTTGCATCGAGTGTCATCTTGGTCTCATCAGCTGCAGCCAGGGACCAGGATCCCAAATATGAAGACAAATGTGACTTGGACTCTTCCTGTTGTGGGCAGTATGGACAGCTCTCTAAGATGGGGACCATGCATGGACAAATGCAGGATGTTCAGGTCCCATGAGCAAGCACATGTCAGAACTATTTGAGAGGATGCATATGTAGCATTTTAGCAGAGTTGTGCCAACAAAGAAGTCCCTCGGTTCATACTTCTAAATCACACTTTAGATAACTATGTTTTTTGTAATTTATTGTATATGGTAAATCTGTGAGTTGCTCCAGTACTGCCTGTGAACTTTTTAAAAATTTAATTGTAGTAACATGTATAACATAAGATTTGCCATTTCTTAACTGCACAATCCAGTGGCATTAATCACTTTACAGGAAGTTGCTACCATCACCATTCACCCATTACCCAAATTTTTTTATCACCCCAAAAAGAAACTCTGGCCCCTTAAGCA
Source organism: Myrmecophaga tridactyla (assembly GCA_004026745.1). Classification (NCBI taxonomy): domain Eukaryota; kingdom Metazoa; phylum Chordata; class Mammalia; order Pilosa; family Myrmecophagidae; genus Myrmecophaga; species Myrmecophaga tridactyla. The sequence continues at coordinate 63,990 of PVIY010007508.1, read as the reverse complement.
AGAACACCTCACCACCCTCCCCTACCCTCTGGGGACCTCTAATCTATTTTCTGTCTCTATAAATTTGCTTATTCCAGATGTTTCATATGAATGAGGTCATATAATATTTGTTCTTTTGTTGATCCAGCTTATTTCAGTCAACACGATGTCTTCAAAGTTCAGCCATGTCACAGCATGTATCAGAACTTCATTCCTAATTTTGGCTGGATAATAGTCCATCGCATGGATGTACATTTTATTCATCCATTCATCTGTTGATGGGCACCCGGGTTGCTTCCACCTTTTGGCAATTGTATGCAATGGTGCTATGGACATTAGTGCACAAGTGTCTGCTAGTGTCCCTGCTTTCCATTTCGATCCTAGTCTTTGGGTGGAGGCCCTGACTTGTGAGGAAGAACACCTTCACTGCTTGGAGGGGCTGTTGGACCTGATCTACTGAGACTCATGTCTCTGACCATCTTCCACTGGGCAGAGCAAAGCCATAAATAGTTTTGTGGTCACCAAAGTATCAGTGGCACTGAAATAAATGTGACATGGATGTTCTCCCACTGCCTCTGGGCGTAACCGCAGCTGCTCCATAAGTTACCGCCCTGTTGTGTGTCCTGCAAGAGCTTTGGCATTTGCTGAAAGGTCACCAGCTGCCATTTCAGACCATGAGGGTAACTTGAACTTCTGAGTTTTAAATGTAGCTGCAGTGGGGTGTGAGGGCTGCATCCGATGTCAGCCAGGGCAGATGGTGGCAGGAAGGGCAGGCCCTCCTTAGCGTCTTTATGGGAAAGCAGATGACCGCTTATAAATGACACAAGCCAGCCCTTCTCCCTCTAGCTTCCCCCATCACCCAGTCTTTTGCTTATTCTTAGCATCCGACAGCTTGTTGGACACTGGAGCTTCTCCGATCTTTGCTGAAGCAGTGTTTTGTGTTTTCTTTCTTTTTTTTTTTTTCTTTGCTTTTTTTGGTTTCCTTTTAATCTGTGTGAAGAAAATACTTTTGTAAAACAAAATACCAAAACAGAATTACAGGAAAAGCAGAATAAAAGAACAAATACTTACAAGATAGATACAAGCCCAATTGCTTATAGTTAGATTGTAAGTTCATTTCAATTTGATTTACATTTCATTGTTAAATTTCAATTACCCACTGAACTGTATACTTGAAAGCGGTTAAAATGGGAAATTTTGTTTGTTTGTTTTTGTTTTTTGTTTTCTTGGGGTTTTTTGCATGGGCAGGCACCAGAAAGCGAATCTGGGTCTCCGGCATGGCCGGCGAGAAATCTGCCTGCTGAGCCACCATGGCCCGCCCTTTTTGTGTGTTTTTAAAAAGATATTTTTAGTGAGAAATCTTCACACACATACAGTCCATCCAAATATTTAATCAGTGGCTCACAATATCATCACAGAGTGGTGTATTCATCACCGTAATCATTTTTCGAACATTTGCATCTCACCAGAAAAAGAAAAGAAACAAAAAGAAAAAAGATAAAACTCATATATCCCATACTCCTCACCCTTCCCTCTCATTGACCACTAGCATTTCAAGCTACCCAATTTTTTACTCTTTATCCCCCCAATTATTTATTTTTAATCCTTATTTTCTTATTCATCTGTCCATATAGTAGATAAAAGGAGCATCAGACACAAAGTTTCACAATCACACAGTCACACTGTAAAAGCTGTATCATTATATAATCATATTCAGGAATCAAGACTACTGGAACACAGCCTAACAGTGTCAGGTACATCCCTCCGCCACTACAATACACCATAAACTAAAAAGGGATATCTATATTATGCATAAGAATAATCTTCAGGATAACCTCTCGGCTATTTGAAGTCTCTCAGACACTGAAACTTTATTTTGCTTCATTTCTCTCTTTCCCCTTTTTGTCAAGAAGGCTTTCTCAATCTCATGATGCTGGGTTCACCAGAGTTTGTCCCACATTGCCAGGAAGTTTTACACCCCTGGGAGTCATGTCCCACGTAGGGGTGAGGGCAGTGAGTTCACCTGCCAGGTTGGCTATGAGAGAGAGGGCACATCTGAGCAACAAAAGGGGTTCTCTGTAGGTAGCTTTTAGGCATAATTATAAGTAAGCTTAGCTTCTCCTTCGTAAGAATAAATTTCATAGGGGCTGTGGTAGTTAGGATCATGTGTCAACTTGGCCAGGTGAAGGTGCCTAGTTCTGTTGCTGTGGACATGAGCCAATGGCATGTGAATCTCATCTGTCGCTGATTACGTCTGCAGTCAGCTAGGAGGCGTGCCTGCTTCAATGAATGATGTTTGACTGAATTGGCTGGTGCTTAAATGAGAGCTAAACGTAGCACAACCCAGGCAGCTCAGCATACCTCATCTCATCACTCGCAGCTCAACCCAGGCCTTTGGAGATGCAGAAAGGAATCTCCCTGGGGAAAGTTGTTGGAACCCAGAAGCCTGGAAAGAAGGCCAGCAGAGATTACCCTTGTTCCTTTCCACATAAAAAAGAACCTCAGTTTAAAGTTAGCTGCCTTTCCTCTGAAGAACTATACATTTTTTAACTAAATAAATTCCCTTTTATTAAAAGCCAATCCATCTCTGGTGTGTTGCATTCTGGCAGCTTTTGCAAAGTAAAACAGGGGCAAACCCCAAGATCTGAGGGCTCAGTCCATTGAATTGGTTGTTCCCACTGCTTGCGAGGATGTCAGAAATTCCCCAGATGGGGAAGCTGAATATTTCCTCCTTTCTCCCCACTCCCCCAAGGGGACTTTGCAAATACTTTTTTATTCTCTGCACAAATTATTCTGGGATAGATCAGGGCATCACACCAACCTGTATAAACCAACAAGATCTCATATCCTATTTAAGATTCCATGTACTTATGGTGTTCAAATAAACTGACCATATAAGTTAAATTAGGTAATGTGCTACCCAAAATGTAAACTTTGCACCAAATAAAACATCTCTCCCTTTAGTCTCACACAGAAGTTGAAATTTTAAACTATGATCCATGTCATCTTTTACCCTGTATTCTGATTTACCTTAGTCCTATCCAGATCAGCTTCATTCCTATCTCTAGTCAAAGTCTGATCACTTTTTCAACTTTTTTAACAGTTGCTGTATGGGGTAATGGTGACTTTCATAGCTTCAGAGCTCTAACTCTGAGTCTCAGGTGTCACATAAATACCCAAAGTTTCTGGGAATCACCAGGTTATAAACAAACAGCTCAGTATCTCAGTATTTAGAAATAACAGTTACAACTCCTGAATATATGTGACTGCTGTAAGAGTTTACAGTCTAGGATCCTTTACAATAGGCCCAAATCCCATAACTCATACTCTCGACACAGTTCACTGAGTTTTTATATTATAGTTAGTCCATAAGATTGAGGCATGATGATATTTGTCTTTTTGTTTCTGCCATCTCATTCAACATACTGACCTTAAGGTTCATTCACCTAGTTACATGCCTCACAATTTCATTCCTTCTTGCAGCTGCTCCGTAGTCCATTGTATGTATACCAACAGTCTCCCCTTCCATTCCTCAGTTGTTGTACCCTTAGGCCTCCTCCATCTAAAATGGGAAATATTGAATTGCATATTTATGTGTAACTACAATATAAAGTTTTGGGTTTTTTTTTTTATTATTATACCCTCTTAGTCTTTATTGTCTATCTTTCCTTCTGATTTCATTTGTGCTCCCAGGCCTCCTCCCTCTATCATTCTCACATTCAGCTTCATTCAGTATTCTAACATTATTGTATTACAGTTAGGTAGTATTGTGCTATCCATTTCTGAATTTTTACAATCAGTCCTGTTGCACAATCTGTATCCCTTCAGCTCCAATTACCCAATATCTACCCTATTTCTATCTCCTGATGGTCTCTGTTACCAACTGAAATTCTCCAAGTTCATTCGCTAATGTCAGTTCATATCAGTGAGACCATACAGTATTTGTCCTTTTGTTTCTGGCTAATCTCACTCAGTATAATGTCCTTAAGGTCCATCCATGTTGTTACATACTTCATGACTTTATTTTGTCTTACAGCTGCATAATATTCCATCGTATGTATATACCACAACTTGCTTAGACACTCTTCTATTGATGGACATTTTGACTGTTTCCATCTCTTGGCAATTGTAATAATGCTGCTATAAACATTGGTGTGCAAATGTCCGTTTGTGTCTTTGCCCTTAAGTCCTCTGAGTAGATACCTAGCAATGGTATTGCTGGGTCATATGGCAAATCTATATTCAGCTTTTTGAGGAACCGCCAAACTGCCTTCCACAGTGGTTGCACCATTTGACATTCCCACCAACAGTGAATAAGTGTGCCTCTTT